>VDFB02283752.1:0-58394 GCA_007258455.2 Sequoia sempervirens | reverse complement strand
AATATAATATGAGTATACCCAAAATGAAAAGTATAAAATGGGAATGCACTTGCATTGAGGCTCATTTCCTAGAGATCACTGCTAAAAATAGATGGGCTCACTACCCTACAATGATTTGGAATAGATCCAAAAGAGTGAACTAATGAAATAAAATCTACTATGCCTGATTACAATTCTTGTTAAGGTCTATAGATAATATTTTGTCCTTCTGATAGATCCAACAATTTTCCTCTACTTTGCACAACTTGCACTGCAAACATATTAATGCACAAGTGAAAGTGTGCTTAATCGCCTAATCACCCTTTTTATGTTTGCTACCCACTACCACACTTATCTTTTTCATACACCAAATGATATATCAAATCTCTTATATATATCTACATCTAAAATTAAGTCGCTATAGGTCATCCTTAATAGAACTTGGAAATATTATCAATTATCAGCCCAAGTCATGAACAATTTTGATGCACACCCATATAAGTCAGCTAGACTATAGCTGGGACCCATAATTAAATTTTTGAACATAAAAAATAATTTAAATAATTACTCTCTACACATCCACAATAGGCCACATTCACTGAGTTGGCCACAATGAACAAATAATCAAAAAACATCCTACCAGAGCTCCAAGCTTGTACAATAGCTAATGTAACACCACAAAATTTAGTAATAAGATAACATACATGCTCAACAAGAAATCCCAAGGATACACAACTCCAAATGATGATTTGGTGAAGTAGACAGATTAACTAACTGACTGGATACCATGTTCTTCAAGTATTCTTCCAGTAAATAGTATTACAATTTATCTGCTGGTATGAATAGATATTGATTTGCGGACCATGGAAATGACTTCAATTAGCATCAATGACAACACCAAAACCCATATGCCAAAACACAATCTACTACTAGATTACTGGATTTTTTTCACACTTATCTATGTGGTCCTACAAGAGTGAGAAGTCAGCAAGGTGAAAGGTAATTTATGCTTTTTATTGATGATTATTCAAGATATGCTTGTGATACATTTATTAGAGAGAAATCAGATTCCTTATATAGATTCAAAATGTTCAAGGCTATGGTTGAAAATGAAGTGAATTTGAGGATAAAATGTCTAAGATCTGACAGAGGTGATGAGTTTACCTCCCATGATTTCAATATGTTTTATGAAATGAATGGAATAAGAAGACAACTATCTACCCTGAGAACCCCTTAGGAAAATAGAGTTGTTGAAAGAAAGAACAAAAATATTCAAGAGGTGGCCAGGTCAATGATTATTGAGTGTGGTATACAAGAATTTTATTGGAAAGAAGCTATTCACATTATTGTTTATGTGTTCAATAAAGTTCGAGCAAGAAAAAAAATACAAGGAATCCCTATGAGTTATGGTATGGAGAAATTCCTACTTTCAAATATTTCAAGGTATTTGGAAGCAAATGTTATGTTAGAAGAGATGAAGAAAATTTGGGAAATTTTGATGCAAGAAATGATGAATTTTTTTTTTTTATATTCTACTCAAAGAAAAAATTATAGAAGTTTTAACAGAAGGCTAAGAAAAATTATGGAAAGTAAAAATGTCAAGGTTGATGAAACAATGAAGAATTTAATGGACATTGGTGGATATGAATCTAATGAACCCAAGAATGCAATATTTGAAGAAAATGTGGAAGAATAAAAGGAAGATGTGAAAAATATACAGAACGAAGAAGATGAAAGAGAAGAAGAAGCCTCGATGGTTACCCCTAAGATGCCCAAATATGTGCACATGAATCATTCAGAGAACTAAATCATTGGAGACAAAATGAAAGGTGTATTGAAAAGAATTAGAGTCATTGTTGATGAAGTAAATTTGTCTCTATTATCTAAAATTGAACCAAAGACTGCAAGTGAAGCATGTAAAGATGAACACTAGTTGGAAGTTATGAAAGAAGAACTAATTCAGATTGAGAAGAATTAGACTTGGAAATTAGTCCCAAGATTGATAGACAAGAATGCTATTGGATCAAAGTGGGTATTTCAGAATAAGCTAAATGAGAATGGGGAAGTGGTTAGAAACAAATAAAGGCTTGTGTGTAAAGGCTATTCACAAGTAGAAGGAATATATTTTTAGGATACTTTTTATTCGATGGCAAGAATGGAAGCTATCAGAATGTTCTTAGCATTTGTTGCTTATAAAGATTTCAAAGTCTATCAGATGGATGTCAGCATTTCTAAATGGTGAGTTAGAAGAGGAAGTTTATATGGAACAACCATAAGGATTTTAGCTATCAGATCAACTAGATATTATATGCATATTGAAGAAAGCTTTATATTGATTAATGCAAGCTCCTAGAGGTTGGTATGCAAGGTTAGACAAATACTTGACTCAACAAGGTTTCAATAAAGGTACAATAGACAACAATTTTATACTTCAAATTTGAAAATGGAAAAATATTGATTGTATTTGTGTATGTTGATGATATTATCTTTGGAGGAAATGAGACAATGTGCAAAGCATTTGCAGAAAATATCGAAAAATGATTTTAAATTTCTATGTTTGGTGACATGAACTTCTTTCTCGAGCTGCAAATCAATCAAATAGATAAAGTAAGTTTTATTTCATAGTCTAAATATACAAAAGAGATGTTAAGGAATTTTGTGATGGAAGGTTACAAACTAGTATGCACTCCTATGTTAACTAGTTGCAAACTGGGAAAAGATGCTTATTCACCTAAGGTTGATTAGAGCAAGTATAGATCTATGATTGATGGAATACTTTATGATTGCTACTAGATCGGATATAATGAACACAGTTTTTCTTGTGGCTATATTTCAAGAAGAATACAAGGAAACACATGTTTTTGTTAAAAGGATATTCAAATACTTTAATGAAACTCTTGAATATGGCTTATGGTATCCTAAACATACTAACTTCACACTAAGTGGTTATATAGATGAAGATTGGGCTAGATGTATAGATTATAGAAAAAGTACAAGTGGTGGTGCATTCATTCTTTGTTCTATATTGGTGGCCTGGTTAAGTAAGAAGAAAGATTTAGTTTCTTTATCTTTCGTTGAAGCTGAGTATATTGCTATTGCATATTTTTGTACACAGGTGATGTGGATGAAAGTTACATTCAAGGATATCATACAGTGGTATATTATGATCCCATTACTATCTTCTGTGATAATACAAGTGCAATTAATATTTCAAAAAAGCCTATAATTCACCCAAGGATATACCATATATATAAGATATCTTTTCCTAAGAGAGAAGGTCATGGAGGACGAAGTGAATCTTTAGTATGTTTCAACAAATGATCAAGTTGGTGACATTTTAATGAAGGCCCTTCCTAAATATAGTTTTGTGTATCTCTAGGAGAAGTTATGGGTTATTGCCCCTTCATTACTGAACTAGATGCATATAAAGATGCATCAGTTTGGTGGATCTATGGATTTTTCTTTTTTCTAGAATGATGTTTATCATGTCAAAGGAGAAATCAATGTAAAATATTCTTTTACCTTTCACATTTATATCAAAGGGGGAGAAGAAGCATCAAAAGAAATTATTTGAACAAGAGAAGAATCATGAAAATAAATTATCTTCTAAGGAGGAGAAATAAAAAGTACATTAAGAGCTTGTATGTTGTCTTTGATGTTTTTTCACATCATGTGTTACTATCAATGTCAAAGGGGGAGATTAATACAAGAATGTAATGTGCTATAATTGATGTAGATATGAAGGTGTTGTCATTGATGTTAACTTGGAAATGATTTCAACTAGTCTTGATGTTAACCATTTATTAAATATTATTGTTGTTGCAAATTTTGAGGATATTGAGAAATTTGTATTTTAAAGGAACTTTTGTGTTCGCTCTGAGTTTGGTCAATATTTTCTCTTGAGGTTGTGTGGATCAGATATATCTTGGTTGTGTTCTAGAAGAAACATTCTTGGTCCAAAATCCTCTTACAATTGAGTTACCCTAATTTTATTAAAGATAACTCTAGCATTTGGAAGACCCATGGTTAAAATTTCTATATTTTACACTGGTTTAGTTGACCTTGTGTTGAACACTACTTTTAGAGTTGGTGAAGCATATTGGATCTATTTGGTTCCACATCAAGCATATGTTTGGGTTTCTCTCATTCTAATTCCACCTTATAATTTTTTTGCACCAACCTAATTTGAATTTGAATTTGGATGAAAAACTTTGGATATGTTTCAAAGTTCAAGATGGTATAAATGTTGGAGTTATGGATAGACACTGAGAGGGGGGTGAATCAGTGTCAACACTTTTTCAACTTTGACCAAGATTTTTCATTTTGATTTCCTTTTCTTTCAACAATAGAGTAGAGTAATCACTTTTGAAAGCACAAAGATATGACAACATTAACTCAGTCTATTAGACAACTTATGAAAATATGATTTGAGTGAGATATCTTGCATTTGCCAAAACATGGCTCATATTTGATCTCAATATTACTCTGATTAATGCATTCATGAGTTGAATGTAATAATTCATAAACAGAACTGAGAACAGTAAAAAACCCAACAGTGAACTGAAACAACAACACAAAAAAGTTGTGAGCACACAGAAGAACAAAGAGACAAGATTTGCCGAGTGGAAAACCCTCCTGGGGTAGAAAAACCACTCCTAAATTGCCTTACTGGCTTAATCTTCAAAACCACTGTTAACAATGCCTTATAGGCTAATTTCTTAGCACCAACTCAAGGAGCACCAACCCCTTATTTAGAGACACCAATCTCAAGGAGCACCAACCCCTTACTAAGATTTTAGAATTACATTCATAATATCAGAGGATCTCTTTGTTTTCAGTAAAGTACATATTTCTTTGTTTACTCATCTATAGAAAACCTTAAGGACAATATCCCAGAATTACAATCACCAACCTTCACTATTTTCAACACAAGTTTATATGTATATTTCAAGTATGCCAGTTACGAAGAAATCTTCAAAAAGCTTTTTTCACCAGATTCTAAAATTCTCTTGTTGATTTTTGAATATGAAGCTGAATAATGATAGACTGTAGATGATGGTAAAAATCAATGGTAACACTTATCCAGATAACTACAAATCATTGATTATTTCAAAAACACAACTGATCAAAAAGGAAACTCAATGAATATTCTGCCATGTATCAGTTGTGAGATTTGATGCCAATCCATGATGTAAACCTACAACTATCTTTAGAAATTCACCATGCCAGCCACAGTGTATGAGTTTGTTAATCGTTCGTTGAGACATCCAAATAGTTCTGCCAAAGGAAATTATAATGTTGATCGCTCCTTTGCTCCCTGTGCGTCTCCATGACCTTCTGTCGTCGGGGAGAAAAAATATCGAAGATGTTTATGTTTCCCTGAGATCACATTTTTGTTAAATTTGTTTTAGTTGCTGAGACAAAAGAGTCTTTCTCATCGAGATGCCCTTTTTATCCATTCACTATCGCTATAGCCTTTTGATATCGGAGAGACATCTTGTAGACAGGTCTTTGTTTTACCGAAAGTCATTCTGAGTCACTGTGACATCCTGCTATTAGGGATACGTCATGTAGATTTCCCCACGTTTCACCAAAAGTCCACATGATACACATTGGTCACCGTGACACATGGTTTTTCTTGCTGATGAGCCTTCTATCTTATGAGTGTCACTGTAACTTCAAACCACCAGGGAGACATCTTATAAAACATTTCATGTCATACCGAAACACCCCGAATTCACCTCAGATAGCCAAGAGAGAAAAAATATCACACCGATAAAGTCCTTTTGAATTCCATCTGCGAGACATATCAAAGTCAGGGAGACCTCTTGTAGAGCATACCATGTCTTTCTGAAAGTCTTCATCCACTTATAGGATAATAGTGATACTGATGATTTGAACCATCATCCTTCTATGGATGAATATGAATGGGAAGCTTTCTCTCAGCTTAGTGCTACTACTAACTTTACTATAAATCAACTTCAACTATTGGGTAGGTGTGATTTTGATATGAACCATCCATGGAATGCAAACCATGTTCCTGAACAGCTCCCTAGTATTTCTTTGTAGTTCATCTCATCAGCAAAGGCACAATGAAAGCAAGCTATGGTTCAATTCTTTCCTATAGATATGTTAACCCATCAACTTTCACCGAAGTAGCAATTGGCCCTTGAAATAATCCAAACCCACCGTATACAACCTTCACCCAAACCCCCTCTCCACATGATTATTCAAGGTACATCTGGCACTCAAAAATCCTTTCTCATAAATTGTATTTGACAACAAATGACCACCTCTTTTTCTAGAGCCAATAGGTGCTTGTGCATAGTGGCTCCTACAAGTATTGTTGCATACAACATATGTGCCTCTACAATCCATACAACACTTTAGATTCCCATAAAGGATACGAGTCCTTTGCAAGGGGAACAATTGAAATTATTCCAAGAACAATTTAAGTATATTGAGTACATATTGATCAATGAAATGAGTTTTCTAGGCCCAAAATTGCTATCGAAAATAAATAGTCAATTACGCCAAGTGTTCCTAAATAAGCAAGCAGAGCCATTTGGTAGTGTTTCTATTATCCTTGTTGGTGATCTTGCTTAGTTTCCAATTTTCACGGATACACCTATTTATGCTTCATCCTGCTTGGTTGTAGCTTTATGGCACACTTTCATTATCTCAATAACCCTAGACACTATCTTTCACCAAAAAGGAGATAGCCCTTCACAACAAAAGTTTCACAAAATCCTTCTTCATATAAGAAATGTTGAGGATGTCGACAATGATTGGGAAGAGCTTAGGAAACACACAAATAAAATGCTCTCCACCATAGAAAGATGACAATTTGATATTGCTACACATTTTTTTATGAAAAATGACTTGGTTGCATTCCACAAAAAAAATGATCAAATAGTTAAATCTACCAATAGCCATTAGCATTTCTCAGATGGCTCAACAGTAGACGTCTAATCATGGAGATGATGACTAGCTTCACCCAGAATTGCTATTTTGTGCTGGTGAATAGGCGATGCTAACAACAATTTTTTGGATTCAAGCTAGCCTTGTCAATGGATCCCTTGGTGTTGTTATGACTATTTTCTAGAATCTAGATTCTAAATTGCCAAACCCACCTGACTATGCTTTTGTTCGCTTCCAAAATTACATTGGCTCCACATGGGACCTAAAACATCCAAGAGACATCCCCATCCTAGCTATAAGTTGAGGGATTCAAACAAAAATTCCACTCACTATGGCATGGGGAATCACAATACATAAAGCACAAGGCTTAACATTGGATAGAGCAACAATAAACATAGGTATGAAAGAGAGGCAAGGGTCGAATTTTATAGCTATTTCACATGTCAAATCAATTGAAATACTTTTTATTGATCCACCTTTCTCATTTGAGAGATACTCTAGGCTTGGCACCAACAAGTTCACTACTTGCCTCAAGAGTGAAGAAACACGCCTCAAGCAATTGCAGGCCTTGCCAACTGCTTTTGGTTCCAACTGATAGGCCAACAAATAAAAAAGTCTCCAAGATAATTATTCTTCCATCTACCTCAGCTTGTGTGCTCTCGCCTCTTCAAACCTTTTCTAATTTGTATCTTTAAAAACCATACCAAGTAATAGTTTGTGTAAAATGGGTATAGTACCAAAGATGCACAAAGATACCACACATAAATAGCTAGATGAAACAACTTGTACAAGCCAATTCCATGTTTTGATGATTCTACTCTATTAAATTGTTGACTTCTTCATCTAATATTTCTTTTAGTGATGATTTTACTATATGGCATTCAAACCAATACACTCTTTTGTATATTTCATTTTCCCATCTTGTTTAAGTTCTTTAAAATTTCATGAAGTCAACTATTTATTGGCATACCTACAATTCTTTTACAACTAATTTTAACATACAATCGTGTAAACATACAGTTATAGTTGTTACACATTAATAGATATGCAAATACAAACAACTCCAACTATCTAAAATGCACAAAGATTACAACCAACAATAACAAGAAAACAAAAGTTCTATAAGTAAATAATGTCTTTGCAACATTCCAGTATATAAACCTTTATATGCACATATTGTGGATGCATTCTAAAAAAAAATTATCTTCCATTTGATTAATAGGTTGAAATCCTCAAAAAATGTTGTATTTTCTATTCTGGCAACCTTTATACATTCACTTCTCACTATCCTTCTCCATGTTTTCCTTCCACAAATTTAAATGTTTTCTTGTTATCTTTTCTATTAGCTTTATTTGATTCAAATTGCTACAAATGTTTGCCTACAAAATTCTTTTCTTGTCGTTTCCCTCTTTCACTGTTCCTATATTTTACATTCATAAATTTATATTGTTGTGTACATTGATTTTCTTTTCTGTGATACATGATAAAATTCCATGTTATTCATATTGGCTTCCTTGAGCATGCCCACAATGGCCATGGATTTTATTACCTTTCTGGTTTCCTCATCGTGCCCTGCTCAACACACACAAAATGGTAGGTGTTTTCTCATATTATTGGTGATAATATTCATTGTTCTACTATAACGATATCAATTGTTTTGGTTCCCTTCTGAAATGAAAAATTTTGGTGTTTCTTTTGGGTATGTGTAGGATCATCATGGGAAAAATAGGCCTTTTAGAGGAAATAAAATTCATAAAAATTAGAGTTAGGAAACTTGATGTAAAAATTTGAATAAGATTACCTATATTATTTCCAAAATAATGTAAGAATAGAATCTGTAGAAAATTTAATTTAGTTTATAAACTACTAGGTTTATTTAAAAAAAATCCTATTTGGTGAAATTTTGAAATTTCAATGCAGTGGTACTTAAATTTCAGGGAAAAATTGAGATGTAGGTGTCTGTCTGACCACCCTAACCATAATAAAATGATAAGATTTTTTTATAAGATTTTAGATTTAAGTAGAGGACTCATGTCCCGATGTGATACATTTTTTTTGCATTTTTTTTTCAAGTAAATGAGTAATTATGATTTTTTTATTACAACTTTTAAAAATATTAAAAATACGTGTAATGCGGCGACCTTAACTTGGTCAAAACTTCATGAAATTCATTTTTTTAATCCTATAGTATGCAAATCATAGAATGTGATGCATGTTTCAGATTCAAAAAAAATGTGACACTCTTTGAAAGATATAGATGTGTCTTTCAAAGATTAGCCTACTAATCATGAGTTTAGTAAGTAATTCAAATAGAAAATTAATAATAATTATTTACATTAAATTCAAGAGTATAGCATAATTTATATTGGTGAAGCTAGAATCTCCTTTAAAAACCTTTTTGTTTCATCAATTTTGGGTTAAAAAGAAGTCATCAGCCACATGGTCCATCATATCACTTACATATTTCCACTTTTTGGCCCATCATGATCCTGCACATACCATTTTCTAGAAATCTTGTCAAAGAAATTGATATGCAGCTCCCTTGCATGCCGGTTTGGAGAGTTCCCAGCTACCTCCTTTTGCAGCATATGAAACCTTCGCTACTATTCTTACGGTTTACCATTCCACAATTCCTTTTCCATATTTCTTACTTACATAATTTCACACATGTATTCTGATATAACAATATGAATTGTTGCTTTGTATTTGTATGATGTTCTATTCAATACAAAGATAGATCAACAAGAAAAAATGCAGCCCATGTATTCTACAATTCATGCTAGAAAGACACCCACATATCTAATCATAAACAAGGTTTGTTTAACATCCTTATATTTTCCTCTTTTATCTAATCAATTTTTCCCTCCTTGCATGCCTACATACCCTCTATATATTTCTTGCTTTATATAAGCAATCATGCACAAATTTATACATGTACTTGCCTACAATAGTTATTCTCTTCTTGTTATATCTTCAAGCCCTTGTTAAACATATTAATACAAAATAAGAAATTTGTGTAAGAATTGAGCTATGAATTAAAAATTCAACTTGTACTCTTTTCTATTAAAACTCAACGAATATTTTTTTTTTTATATGCATGGTATGGTAACACATATGTACACACATATATACACTTTGAGCATCTTCGGTGCTATACACATTTTCTTACAATTAGCCCCTTCAAATCCCTCTAATTTATTTCACTTCAAATCCTTACAAAGAGGACACTATAGATTCTCAATGGCTACGTAATTTATTCTTCCCTTTGCAAACATAGATTTGCACATTCATTGAGCTGCCATGGTTTTCATTTTTCTTTGATTCCCACCTTGTTTGTAGTGTTCTAACAAATACAAAAGTTGTATTACAAGAACTACATTATTTGCCATTTAGTATTATAGAAAAATGAGGAAATGTTAACAAAATTATTAGTGAAACATACATACATATATTTATCCATACATACATATATATACGTGTGCAAGTAGACATACATTGATCTTTTCAAAGAATTCAAAATATATTTCCCTTAACAATTCTATGATCCTTGTGTTGTGATGATATGCATTTTCCTTCATTGCACTTTTTTCTATTATTCCAATACCGCTTTTACAATTCCTCTATTACTCTATAGTATTTAGTATGACGTAATGCATGCAAAACTTTTAATGAGGTTAGTGGTGTTATACTCTTTTTTACATGGGTTTTTTGCATAGATGATTAATTTATTGTTAATGTCTTCTTGTTATATGTTTTCCAACATGCTTTCCATCAACCTAACCATGAATGGGATTTATTGTGTAATAGCTCTTTCATAATTCCTGCTTTTAGACAAATAGATAGGACTTGTGCATGTATTTTACTGACATCCTGGAGCTTACCTCTCAAAGAAAGGATCTGCCTAAATCTTCCTTATTAGTCAATACACAGATATAGCTAGAACAAGAAACCAAAGGAAAACAAATTACTAACCCTCAACATATTTTCTATTGAAATTAAGGACATTTAATTGCAATTCCTCCATCCATACATAACGATAATCTCTTTCAAATCTCCACAATGGGTATAATGGAAAAGACACAAGCATTTGACGAGAACACATAGCCAATAAATTAACCATCTATGCAAACTACTTATCTAGTACGATGTACACTATAGATAGATGCATTGCATCTATATATATATATGGGTGTTGTCACAATAGTGGTTTACAATTTCTGGGAGGAACTGATTTTTGTTGAAATCACATATTTTTAGAAAATATAATGATTTAAGCCTTAAAAAGTTCCATTCAAAGCAATCCAATTGAAGAGGGTTTGATCAAACTACCTTAGATCAAACCCCCTTGGATAGAACCCCGCTAGTTTTAAACCATACCTATAACAAAGTCTCCTTTACACCTATCAAAATGCTGATAAAAAACAACTTTTGATTTACCTTTTGGAGGATTAAATGAATTCGTTCAAAATTTATTTTTTGTAAGTGTGTATTCCTTATTATAAGCTTTCCAAAAAGTATAATTTTAAATAAATTTTATTTTATTATTATATTTATTTTTTACTTCTTTTGAATGTAAATTTTTCACTGAAAATGAAGCTCTTTATTTGCACATGTGGAAAAATAGAAAATTATCAAAACAAAAAATTAAAAAATATGAGTGCAACAAATATTGAAGTCCTTGATCCAATAGAAAAAGTAAAATTGAATTTTGATACATACAAAAAAAGTTGCATGTTATACGGTTGTGTTATGTCTGAATTATAATTGGTTTGACTTCAAAACTTGATTAAAGAAAAAATATTCAATAAGAAACTATCTAACCAAGTTGGAAGAGCTGGGAGCCAAGATTGTTGTGATTGAAAAGAAAGATGTGGGTCGAGGAGATCATGGTCTCAGCAAAGAAATTTGGTATCACGCTGACAATAAAAAAAGATTGAAATTGAGGTTGAGAATATTAGGAACATCATCAAAATTGTTGCAGAGAAAAACAACTGAATAGCTAGACACAACGCCATTATAATTAATGCTATGACTGAGAAGTTAGACAGAGCCCAACAGGGGTCTCTGGTGGTGGACTTACAAGAGACCAATGATGAAAGCCAAGAAAGTATGCTGGCATATCAAAGAGAACCAGAGCCAATCTTAAAAGAAAGGCCCCCCCCACTCTGAAGATGATTCAAATTTTTTAAAAGGGAGTCCATGACATGCAAAATTTGGAGGCGGAGACGGAGTCTGTCCTCAAGACTCTTGGTTAGTTGCGGCCGGTTTTTTGTTGTCTGCTTTGCTAGCCTTTTTCGCTTGACCTTTTTGGTCCGTTACGATTGGTTGTGATTTGCTCCATCCTTTTCCTTTCTGGAAACTAGTGTTTTCTGTTGAACTTTTGTTTCCTTTCCTTATTTTTGTAAACTCTATGGTTTTGGGTCACTATAAAACTTGTTTTACCCTTTATCAAAAACTATCTAACCAAGTGTAAGCACTAGATATTAGAGTTAAAAATCTAAATTAGAAATAATTAGAATTTTACCCTTCATGGAAAAAAATTTATGCGTTATACAGTGAGCATCATTTTTTAAAAATGTTGTTTTGAAAAAAAAAAAAAACTAGTTTTCAAGGGAGATGGAAAAAGAGGGTGCAATCGATTCAAATTTTTTGAAAAAAAATACATTAGAATCTATAGACAAAATTTCACAAAACTCTAGTTTACATCATCTTCAAATTCCTCACGGTTTAGCCACTATAGTTGCTCGAAAGTGAAGATTTAGTTAAAAAAAATTATTGTAGTGTCTAGTTTGGCCAAAAATTGTAAACCACTATTGTGTGATCACACATATGTATGCTTGTATACAAATATATACATGTATATGTATACTGAATTACATGTATATCTACATGGTTATATATGTGTATATGTATACTGGGTACTTTGCATTAATGAATAATTTATTGTTCATGCCTTTTAGTTTCTTCTTATTGTTCCTTTTAATAGCAGGTTCGAGGGTTTTAACACTCATGTGTTGCAAAATCTATGAGGAAGTATCTTGATCAAATTGTATTGTTGAAAGACTCATTGAATCTGTTGAATTTTATGTTTGAATCTATTGAGTTTTATATATTTACCTGATACACTATTTATCTGAAGTTTCTATTTGCTAAGAATAGACCTTTGACAATGCAACTGAATAAACCTATTTTCTTGCATATTTTGCACCACATATTCAAAATACCACAATTCTTATTCTCACAATGCAACTAACTTACAAATATTTTCTTGCATATTATGGTGTATACTTTACCACATTCATACATTCTCTACTATGTGCATCTTCCACACGTTGCAATTCATTACAGTGCAAATCCTTAGAAATAGGTTGCTATACATTGTTAATTGCTATGTAAGTTATTCTTCTCTTTGCATATATAAATTTTCACATTCATTGTACTACTTTTTTGTACCATCCTAACAAATAGAGTAATTTCATATGCTAAGTGTTTGCTCACCCAAGCCCTAATGCATTTTGTTGTGGTTGTACTATGGCGGTGGACGAAGAAAATATGGTTGGTCAAAGTAAATGCAATATTGAATCTAGTAGTGTGGGAAACTGTATTTTCATTAAGTTGCATTACATCTATATGTGTGTGTGTGTGTGTGTTCACATGTTGCCATCCAATATATGTATGTAAATGCAATATTGAATGTTGGCGTCTAGGAGAGTATACTTTCTTAAAGTTGTATTTTTAGAAGAGCCATTGTGGTGTTGCTTTGATAACACGCTATTGTTAAATTCCTTGCATTTAGCTCTATCTTTTAGTAGGTTTGAGGCTATTCAAATTGTTGGGTTGCACAATCAATAAGCCATTTTGCCTAGGTATTTTGCATAAATGATTAGTTTATTTTTTATATCTTTCGTTCTCTACTTATTGTTCGTTTCCATAGTAGGTTTCAAGGTTTGAACACTGATGTGCTATGTAGGTTCCAAATCCTTCAACACTCTAACAACTTAATCCAATCCTCCTTCCCATTATCAACCATAACCAACAGTACATGTAAATGAAAAATTTCTCCATAATCAAGAAATAAATCCCATGACCGCCTTGCAAATATTACTCATCATTTCTACTTTCTAATTGTGTTTATTGATTTTTGCTATATATTTACTAATCATTGATCCTCCCTCACTTATCTTTATTCCCCCTCCATTGACATGCCTTTCTCTTCTATTTGTAGGTGTTAGGATAAAGCATAGATGACAATTCAAAAAGATGAAACTCCACAAATAATTTAGTGGGCATTTCATATTGCTTTTGCTCAGGAGTTTGGCTAGGGTCCCTAGGGCTCCATGATGCCAATATGGAAGGTGAATAACGAGCATGGTTTTTTTTTTTTTTCACTCCATATATCTTTTCTCATGTAGATATATGTATAGAAAACATGGTTTGTAACAGCATGTTTCTTATGTACTACCAAGTGGTCGCATCTTCAGCTTATGTGCTATCTGTTTGAAGTTTCTATTTTTTAAGAAGCCAAAATTTAATCATGTAGTATGTGCAACATATGTATAGCACCAAAATGGCTCTTTTTCATAATGTAACTGAATCAATATATTGTCTTGGATATTTTGTATTGAACTTTCCCCTCCTACAACATTATCTATTTTGACTCTGCAATTGCACTATGAAATCATTCATTTAAAAGTAGACTTTTCTATTGTCAATTGCATTGTAATATGCAATACTTTTGTTCTATGGAAATGTTTACTGTGCATTTCGGCTAATTCGTGATTAATCTATAATTTTTAACTATTCTTTTAGTAGTTGTTTTACAATTTCCTTATTTTCTCTATAATATTTAGTGGAAAATAATCTTGGTTGAATCTTGAATTGGAAAACCAATTGTTAGATAGAAGTTGCTCTCATGCCTTCTCTAGATAGCAATATAATTACAAGTGTAGATGCCTATACCTAATTTCCATCCCTTGTAAAAAAACACATGCATACTAAAACTTTAATTTCCAAGGCTATAGAAATATACTAATTATAAAAAGTACTCAATATTGAATGGCTGCCTTCCATGGAAAAAATGTGTACTTTGTTTGTCCATTTTTTTAAAAAACACACATGTCTGATGACCCTTACTACAAATAACTTTCATTAACTTCAAAATTAAATGATTAATTGATTCAATAGGCTACACAAAATGTGACAATATATATGTGCATCTGTTGCCATTAAATATAAAATTTAAATATTCTTGCTAGAAGAAACAATTATTTTTAATTTATTATTTAATTTAACTTGTAAGTTCCCACTTTTAAACAAATTTATAAATAGATTTCAAAATTTTCTAATAGTGTTAACTAAAATTTATACAAAAATGTTTTTTGTGATTATTTCATTCATACAATCTAACTCATCTATTTCCTTCACGATCATCTTTCCATGCAAATAAAAAGCTTCAACCCTCTTCACCACAAACTTTGCCCGCCGCGGTTGGCCCCTATCGGCTGGTTGTTACATGCCTATGCATATGACTGTTAGTAGATATTTTATTGTCTTAGTTTAAGACAATTAGAAAATTAAAAATATAATTTATTTTATCTCCTAAACCCCCCTCTATTAGTAGTGTATATCAGAACGCCAATTTTAACATTGGGAGGAATACACATCTCAACTCTATTTTGAATAATCATATGTTTTAAATGATATAGTAATGAAGCAGGTGCGGATGTTTTATACTTCTAGTGTGGCAACCGACACGATTGGCATTTCCAGAAAATTTTGTGGTTTGTTAAAGGAAATCCAGCTCTCCGAGAAAGCTGCTCCAGGTTTATACATATGAAAAACTGGACGCTCACACTCAAGGAATGAAAGATTATTATAGTTGCACAAAAAAATTCTATCACCCCACAGTGTGGCACGAGGAAAGGAAAGTTGTTTAGGTGGGTCTTCTAATTCTTTCCACACATTTTGTTCCCAATCATATTGCTCTATTCCTTCTCTTCCAAACGCAATTAGTTGCCCAAATGCATATAAAAGATGGACATCCCATATACTAATATCGTTCAAAGACATAACCATTATTCTTGTCCATTCTCCTGTTTTGGGATCAAATCTTTCACTTCTATTATTAGAAATACCAATGACATAAAACATTCCTTCAAAAAAAACACCCTTACACATTCCAACTTCTTCCTGCATCTTAGGGAGAAGCTCCCACTTGTCTTCATTTACTCTATAAACCGCTGCTTCACGGAGTCCATCAGCATTACCATCTTTGCCAAATCCCCCTGCAACGTAAATTAATCCTTCAGATGAAGCACAACATGCGAACGGGGATACAGATCTGGCAGTTGGAATTTCAGCACCTTGCTTCCATGTACTGGTTAATAAATCATAGATCAAAATCTCTGTAGTAAGATTGCCATAATGTTTCAAGCCCAGCAAAACAAGCTTATGATTAACACACAGAATCTGAGAAACCAATCCAACTTCAAATTCGGTGGGAATTGGAGCGAGCAGTTCCCATGATTGATCCTCAGGGTCGTATATAGATATCCCAGCAGCCTGGAGGACACATATATATTTCTGGGACGTTCCAAAGTCAATTCTATCTCGATAAAACTGGAAACATTCCATTGTCTCTTTGACAGGTTTCAATAACTGCTTAACCTTTGCTTGAGATTTGTATGGCACTCTTAATAAGATGTCTCGAGTTATTTGTTCAGATAGTTCCTGCAAAAAATCCATTATCAACTCTTTATTCTTGAATTATATATGAAGCTCTACTCTTTCACAACAAGTCAACAGTGTACAGAAATACAAAGAATTATATCGAGCTGTGTTATTTAAATTGTACGCGTTGCTTTATACTTGCAAACGTTTCTCCAGATTCAATGGCCACGCCCTTAGGGAATGCCCTTAGGATACATAAAAAGACTAAATTAATTAAAGGTAGAAGTATATTTGTAGATTATTTTTATGAATAAGTCTAATGTATATCATAGTTATTGTTGAACTAACATACATATATTAAATATTAATATATAAAAAATACATCGAAAATTATCATTTTCTAATTTTCTTTTTTGATTGATTTATCTTTGTGATTAAATTTTTATTTCTCTTTACAATCAAACATATTATTTATTTATTTATTTGTTCTTTTTGTTTCATCAAATCTTTTTGATTTATCTTTTTGTTTCATCAAATCTTTGTGATTTTATTTTTTTGTTTCTTCAAATCTATTTAATTGCACATGACTTCCACCGATCTTGTAACCTATTTATCTCATGTCATAGCAAAATATATTGAGCAAAAAAGTACATAAAGGTCCAACACTTTGTTACTTGATTAGCTTCTTTTGAGTTGTCAATTTTAATGCATAAAGATAAAATACCATCTTTATACAAATCAGATCTCATGATTAGGCTCAATCAATTATGCCAAAAAAAATAGATACTTAAATTGATGAATCTTAATCTTAAACCATGATCAAACAAAATAAGATTTATAATTTACACCTTATAAACTCCTAAATGCATTTTCTTATCACTCTTTACAAACAGACATTTTTCGTACAAAAAATACTTTATAATAACCTTTTAGGTAAATAATTAGATATATTAGACATAAAAGATAAAAAAAAAATACTTAAAAATAGAAAACAGATTAAAGTGAACAT
Organism: Sequoia sempervirens; assembly: GCA_007258455.2. NCBI lineage: Eukaryota > Viridiplantae > Streptophyta > Pinopsida > Cupressales > Cupressaceae > Sequoia > Sequoia sempervirens. The sequence goes on along the minus strand of VDFB02283752.1, from coordinate 40,816 downwards.
ATATCTAACAATTATTAATGCATGCATGTGATCAATGCAAGAGTTTTCTCATGACCATGATAAGAGACCACATGATCTTTCTAGCTAAGATTACAAATATTAAGTCACAAAATTGCAAAATGAAACTACTATAAGAAACATAAAATACCCATCTATCTAAGGGTTAATGTTGAAAAGAAAATATTTTCTACAAGCTTGCCAAGAAACATGAACTAGTAGTCAATATTTGCAAATTTTTCTTTCTTGACCATTTTATTTTCTCTATCGACCCAACACTAACTCGTCTAGACCTCTACATAATTTTAACTAAATGTCATTCCAAACCATTGAAATTTATTAATTACATATGACAAAAGGAAATCATATTTTGAATAACAAAATGCCCTCAGATATAAAATGGATAACTAATCTCATATACAACAGTGACTAAGCTATTTGATTCCAAAATTTAGGTGGAGCACTAAAGACAATTGTAACAAAGAAAAATATAAAAATATTAGTAAAGAATACCCTCATCAATCTCTTCCTACTTCCAACAAACGTCAAGATAATGGAGTGCCTTTCTATATTTTCTTAGTTCCATCTTGTAATCCCCTTTCTGCAAAATTACAAAAAGTCATGGAAAATGGACAAACAAAGATATACAATGTAGCAAACTTACTCTTTGGAAACATGAACATTGTGAGGTGTTTGGTATATTTCATGTCAAATTGCTACAACAATGAAAAATATAAAAGGAAGTTACAACAACCCCTTTTTCAAAGAGATATTCAAAGAAGTCAATGATAAGTCATGCTAAAATTAGTTGTGACTAAAATAGCTTTAAAACCAAACAAAACTAAATTCCCAACTTAAGATTTTATTGCCAGGTGCATGTGATTTGAACACCAATTTCTAGCTGAAGAGTTTTTCCTTACATAGATTTTTTATTTTTGATGAATGCCACTTAGATGTCTTTGTGTAATTAGTAAATTAATTTATTATTTTAAAGTCTGATTGAAATAATAAATATATAATTTATTTTATTTTAATTAATTTAAAAGATGTAATATTTATTTTTATAATTTAATAGAATAATATATTGGTACATATGTGAAAAATGATTAGTTGATTTCTAGAAATATAAGATCTTTTAGATATGAACATCAGATTATTGTTCACACTATTACATTTATTTGTGTGAATAATTCTAATGTGTCTCATAAATATTATAGATATAACACATAAGCAAAACTAGTAACCCTTTCTTATAAATTTTTAAATAAATGAACTCACAATATGTCTATTTCTATTTTAAGCTAATAAGACATAAATGAATGCAACCCCTACCCATTTAAATTAAAAAGGTAAATTTGACCTTAAAATTAATAGAAGAATAATGGTTCTATGTCTTGATGGTTAGTTAATGCTAGAAAAATAAAAAATTCAGCCTGAACTCAGATTTGTTTAACCTTACTTTATTTCTAGAAATAAGCTTAGTAATATAACTATATCATAGCATAACCTTAAGGAAAACCATTGTTTTAACAATGCAAATTACTAAAATAATTAACTCCAATATGCTAACCCCACTTCATGCTTTTTAGACTGAACTCATATTTTAAACGTGAATTAAATTACATGTAGCTTAATTAAATTTAAACCTGAAATTCAATGTTTTTGTGAAGGATGTTTTGATGGTTGTAATTTTCTTTTAAAAATATCCTCAAATTTTGGAATTGTGTTTATTAAAAAAAATTTGGATAACCTTCAATATTATTATAATTTAAGAAAATATTAAATTACATTTCATAATACCTTTTATAACAATTTATGTCTATGGACGGTCATCATAAAATTATTTTGAGGTAAAGTTGTTGGAAACTAGCTTTTGGGAATTGTGTTTATTAAAAATAAATTTGGATAGACCTTCAATAAATATATCCTTTGGAAAATATTAATTTAGTTTTCATAAGTATTTTTATTACAATTTATGTCTATGGATATCATCAAAAACCTTTGATAGGTAAATTGTTGGAAATTAGTTGATCAATTTTGCATATCTTAATGCAGGGCCTTATAATTTTGGGACCTTCTATGAAAATCTTATGGTAGACATTGATATGTCATTAAATATCTTTTTAATGATATGACAGCTAAAATGGAACTAGAATTTCAACAAGCTTTATGATTATATTATTAACAAATATAAATAAGCATTCCAGTTTTAATAAAACTGACCTAAAAAAAAATATATGTTAAAACTATAACCCATTAATTCTTTTAAATTTTTGTATTTATGGAGATTTTAAAACAAGAAACCATGTAAAATGTTCCTATCTACACCACCTTTACACCCAATTCCTTTAACCCCAAACAAAACATACCTTCCTTCTATATTGTCTTAAATCCACTGTTTACCTCAAAAAAGTACTTAAGTACAGTTTAATTTCATAAACTTTAAGTAGTTAAGTAATTTCGACATAAGATTATACACCAAAGAGATTTTAGACAGCTACTAATACCATAAGGATAAAAGAAAACAAAAACAATAAAAAACCTCTTTTCATTACAATTTTTTAATAACTATAAGGGCAATCAAAAAAACCTAAGGCCTAGCCTCCACAATTTCATGCGCATTATTTTTCCTCTTATCTGGTTGGCGGATCGCTTCTGGGTGTGACTGGAAGGAGGGTTTTGGCCAGCAGGTTAGCAAGAATCCAGGAAGAGTTGCAATGAAAATCAATTTGTTGTTAACTACAGTGACATACATTCTACAACTTAATCATATAAATTTTTTTGTTTTTTACTAATCAACAAGGAAGACGTAATTACCAAAAATAATCATTGCACATTTACTCCCTAATTAATATTGTAATTTCTACATTATCCTCCATTCACGTAATATTATTTATACTAACTAAACATCATTTTTTTATTCCTAGTCTTCTTTTTTTTGTCAACTAATAACTTAAATGTACATTATATTTAACCCTATGCGCACGATAACTTTTATCCTAGCTTAGAAAATATTTATATATAGTTAACTTAGTTGTAAATCGGCAAGCCTCTTTATGCTACTGAAAGCTAATTTGTAGGCACCTTATTACAAGAATTATTTCTTTATATCTTAAATGCACATTTACAATGACAAAATGGAAGTTTTAAAATGAATATAATCAACTTACTCCACAACTCATAAACCTGCAAGAAAACTTTTACATGGACTAATGGGAGTTCACCTCTCAAACTTAGGACAACAAGATTGTCCACCCCCGAGCTTGGGGAGATGACTATGGTGACTAATCGACAAGAACCAATACTTAAAACTTACAAACTAATATTTTACACATCAAAATATTCAACACAATACAAAGTAACATAAGGAAATACCTACACAAGGGTTCTCTCATTGCTTTGTATAATTGCCTAAATATTTTTGTGCCTTAGGATCACTAGCAACCATCCATATATGTGACTTAGAAGTCTCGGTGAGACTTATTTGAAATATCTTTGCTTCCACTTGAACTAAAAGAAATGAAAATACATTGAAAGATCTTAAACATATTCAATGCATATAGAAACCTAATAGGTGTAAAATCAATAAAAAATAATAAATTATTAGGATCAAACTTAAATGGTTCTGTAAGAGTTGCTTATAGAGATAGAAATATAACATTAATGTTATTTAATAAAAGAACATAGAGAGAATCAGAATGATGCAATATTTATATTAAAATCCAAAGGGTCATAGAAATATATACCAAAGGAGATATAATTAAAGATAAAGAATGCATATGTAGAAAAGAATAAGAAGAGTTACAAGTGACAAGAATGGGTTTTAAAGATAGAATCTATAATCGAAGCTTGCTCCACAGAGAAGCTCTAAGCCAGAAGCATAGAAAACTTGGACTAGTAAGGAGTTCACCTCTCAAACTTATGACAACAAGATTGTCCACCCCTGAGCTTGAGGATATGACTATGGTGACTAATTGACAAGAACCAATACTTAAAACTTACACACTAATATTTTACACATCAAAATATTCAACACAATATAGAGTAACATAAGGAAATACCTACACAAAGGTTCTCTCATTGCTTTGTATGATTGCCTAAATATTTTTGTGCCTTAGGATCACTAGCAACCATCCATATATGTGACTTATAAGTCTCAGTGAGACTTATTTGAAATATCTTTACTTCCACTTGAACTAAAAGAGATGAAAATACATTGAAAGATCTTAAACATATTCAATGCATATAGAAACCTAATAGGTGTAAAATCAATAAAAAATAATAAATTATTAGGATCAAACTTAAATGGTTATGTAAGAGTTGCTTATGGAGATAGAAATATAACATTAATGTTATTTAATAAAAGAACATAGAGAATCAAAATGATGCAATATTTATATTAAATCAAAATTCATAAATATATACAAGAATATATTAAAATGAAAGACATATATGAAAAAAATAGAAAAATTAACTTTCTCAAACACCCTAAATTTAATGTTGAGATCAAATTTTCTTCAAAATTTTAACAAATACTCCTACAATACAAAACCATATAAAAGAACCCTCATGAAATTTAGTAACTATGTAATTGTTTTTGATTATCTACATCATTATTTCATGTAAGAGAAGAGCATACTTGGATATTTGGAGAATTACAAGAACTGCAAAATATATCTCTTAAAATACCAACACAAATAAAACCTACAAGTTTTGATAACATATTAGAGTAAGAAATAAAAGTAGATGCACTTGATCAAGGTGTTTTAATGGAAGAACATAAATAGGAAATAAATGAGAAAATAATTATATTTTACCAAATGATATGAAAATATTTCTAAGAATATAAGAGAGAGAGGTAGGTATACATAGTATAGACCACTAAAAGATATAATTATGGAATAAATTATAAATGTCTCTTTGTAAATTTTCCTTAATGTGAGTGGGAAGTAAATGTTTAATTTACCTTATTATATATATATAATATGTTAATTCTTGTCATATGTGTCATATGTTTCATATTTTTGTTAGGATGAGAAAAATCGAGCAACAATTATAAAAAATCAAAAACATTTAAATTTGGTCCCATAAGCTATACATTTACACTTCTTTTGCATATTTATTCACCATAGAATGTTAATTTTTGTGTTCATTGAAAAAATGAACTAGTATTTTTTTTTACATTACCATAGAACATTCTAACTACATTTTTTGTTAAATATAGTCAATCTTTGTCTCTATTTTTTATAATATTTTTATTGCTGTTCGTATCACTTTTGATAAATTATTGATCATTATTTTCAATGGTTTTTTTTGTGTTAGTAATACTATACCAAAACATGGATTACATATGCTTCAGATCATCTAACTTAGTAGAGTTTTAACTTACTATGCAACAATTCTAGTATGCATAACATTTACATTATTTGATTGTTCTACATACAAAATTACATAATATATAACATCTAAACGTTACATAGATACTGAGAGCACCACAAATCTGCAAAATAGCTCAAACTTCAAAACACATTAGCATGTTAGTTCAAACTATGCAAATACCATAGTGCTCCTATGAGATAATCTATCATGTCTCACAATGTAAATAAAACAACTAACTAAGAACATAAAAGAGCATAATGGATACCTATCCCATAGTGGATTGGTGCTTCTATGGACAAAAGGCCTTTCCCAATCCTTTGCTAAGCTAAATGATGCAATGCCTTGAGATGGAGTGGATGGACAAAATCAGTTCTCAATTGAAGAGAGTGACTTTTCATGAGATTGTAGATGATTTGGTGAAGGATGAAGCCTTTCATTTATAGATTTTCATGTTGGAAGAGAGCTCAAAATAGAGCAATGTGGGATAAAGATTGGACCAATGAGATGAGGCCACTTGTCAACTTGTCATAGGTTGAGGAATGTGCAAGTTTTTCCAATGTACCCAAGAGAGGGAGATTCAAATTTGAATTTGTGCATTAAATGTTGAGAGGGGGACATGAAAGAGATAATTTATTGCAATGTTGGAAGGGACAAGTCAACTTGTCTTCATATTCAAACTTGAGGGAATATTCCATTTTTATGCCAAGTTGAAAGAAAATGATGAATTTATAAATGAATTTAAATGATTTGTTGGTGTAAGTGGGAAAAGCTGGAGGATGTGGTGGGTGGTTAGGTCAGGTTAATCAGGATTAGATTAGCTTAGGTGATGATTAGTTGATTTTGACCCATTTGACTTGAATATTTTGATTTATTTAAATCAAGAGGGAAAAATATGACTTTTGAGATTTAATTAAATAATTTTGTTTATTTAATTAAAAGGTTGATGTGAGACTTTGATTTATTTAATTTAAATGAATAACCTTAGGAATGAACTAAATAGTTCTAATTTACTTGGTGAATGGATTTCATGAGCTTGATTAATTTTATGAGCGAGTGAACGTGGACTTGGTTTACTTGATGAATGAACCTAACTAAATGCATGATGCTAATTTTGCATGTCTACATTTTTCCCCTCTTTGAAGCAATGTACTTGTTGTGTTGGTTCAAAGAATAAACTTGTCGTGAACAAAATTCAATTTTTATTTTTATTTTTTTGGATGCCCCAACGGAAAGAAGTACACTAGTACATTGCCCCCTCGAGAGATCGAGGGAAAAGATTCTATTTGAGGGTCAATCTCGCAATAAAGAGGTCTCTAATAACACTACATCAGAGTGCAAAATTTAGAAGCTAAATCTAAAAATAGAAAACCTCTTTTGGTTCCTTGTCCGCCCTCTACATCTTCTTCAGCCTTCAAAAATAGACGTGATTCTTCCTTGCTCTTTACATTTGCACATTTCTATTTCTTATACAATCTCAATTCAACTCCATATTCTCTGATTATTTCTGAAATATATTGCTAGATATTATTTATCCGTCAGTATTTTAGATTTCAAAGGCAGAAGAAAACTTCACACTGTAATTAAAAGTAAAACACCATTTAATGCCCTTATTTACACATAAGCTGGGTTTTTACTACATGGAAGAGTGACAACAATCAAACAGAATTTTGAGCTAATTTTATGTAAACATATGCCATGATTCTCATGTTAACCAATTTGGTTGTACAACAGTGAGGGCATATTTCAGCATATACAGTTTTGTTACTGCACTATTCCTAAGCACAAAAGAAGGTATTTGGAGTTTGAAAGTACTCTGTGATTACCTGAAAGAAGTCTTTCTCCAGATGTATTCATCCATTCTTGAAGGCGGTCACCTACAGATGCGACACTTATCTCTGGTATTCATCCATTCTTGAAGGCGGTCACCTACAGATGTCTACACTTTGTGCCGAGTCAAATTCGTTGCTTGGTTGGAAAGCCATCGTAAGGCTGGTGGACAATTATTATCCATAGTGTAGATTTGGTGAAATATCAACTCGCAGGCCACACGAAAACCCGTAGAATGTGTACAATGGCGCGGCCGGACTCAGCCATACCTAACTAACGCCTAACCCATACCTCTGCAGTAATGGATGGCTGTACACCGTACGATGGCCATTGGACTGCGTAGGAAAGATGTCCGCCCAAATTGGGAAACCCACAATCCGGCATTAGACAGCAAACGAGCCAGAATCCAACCGGAATAGTCTCAGCCGGTATCAGACATGAGACTTTTTCGGTTGAATTCTCACCTATAATAGCCTATCTTTAATTACATATGACAAAAGGAAATCATACTTTGAATATTCTGCTCTAATTTTCTATAGAATAGAAAATAAGTAAAATGAAACAGATTATTTCTAAGAATACACTAATAAGAATGATATTGAGAAGACTCTTTCATGCAACTCAAACATGCATTTCTTTTGCATTGTATATAAAGAAAAACTGTAAAATATAAATGGAAAATCTTACGAAATCTCATTAACAAAATGCCCTCACATATAAAATGGATAACTAATCTCAAATACAACTTTGACTAAGCTATTTGATTCCAAAATTTAGGTGGAGCACTAAAGACAATTGTAACAAAGAAAAACGGAAAAATAGCAGTAAAGAATACCCTCGTCAATCTCTTCCTACTTCCAACAAATGTCAAGATAATGGAGTGCCTTTCTATATTTTCTTGGTTCCATCTCGTAATCCCCTTTATGCAAAGTTACAAAAAGTCATGTAAAATTGACAAACAGAGACATACAATGTACCAAACTTACTCTTTGGAAACATGAACATTGTGAGGTGTTTGGTATATTTCATGTCAAATTGCTACAACAATGAAAAATATAAAAAAAGTTACAACAACCCCTTTTTTAAAAGATATCTTCAAAGAATTCAATGATAAGTCATGCTAAAATTAGTTGTGATTGAAATAGCTTTAAAACCAAACAAAATTAAATTCCTAACTTAAGATTTTATTGTTAGGTGCATGTCATTTGATTGTCAATTTCTAGTTGAAGAGTTTTTCCTTACATAGATTTTTTATTTTTGATGAATGCCACTTAGATGCCTCTCAGCATAATTAGTAAATCAATTTATTATTTTAAAGTTCGATTCAAATAATAAATATAGAGTTTATTTTATTTTAATTAATTTAGAAGATGTAATATTTATTTTTATAATTTGATAAAAGAATATATTGGTCTATGTAAAAAATGATTAGTTGATGTCTAGAAATATAAGATCTTTTAGATATGAACATTAGATTTTTGTTTACACTATTACGATTATTTGTGTGAATAAGTCTAATGTATATCATAAATATTATAGAAATAACACATAAGCAAAACTAGTGTTTTATTGAATTATAAATTACTTAAAATAAATGAACTCACAATATGTCTATTTACTATTTTAAAGCTCAATCAAGACTATAAATGAATTATTTCATTTATTTCATTTAAATTAACAAGGTAATATTTATTTAGAAAATTTAATAGAAGAATATATGGCTCTATGTGAAAAATGGTTAGTTAATGATTAGAAAAATTAAAAAATTCAGATATGAACATCAGATTTGTTTACACAATTACAATTATTTCTAGAAATAAGCTTAGTGTATATCGTAAATATCATAGATATAACATTTAAGGAAAACCATTGTTTTATTGAATTACAAATTACTTAAAATGAATTAACTCACAACATGTCTATTTACCATTTTCATGCTCTTTTAGATATGAACATCATATTTTGTTGACACAATTGCAATTACATGTAGCTTTGCATTAAGATTTATCTTTTGAAATTCAATGTTTTTGTGAAGGATAAATTTGATGGTTGTATGGTTTCTTTTTAGAAAATATGATTCAAATTTTGGGAATTGTGTCTTATTAAAAATAAATCTTGGATAGAATGCCAGGAAGAGTTGCGGCCTCAAATGTGCCACCATGTTCAACTACAGTGACATACTGTTCTACAATTTTAATCATATAATATTTTTTGTTTTTTACTAATCAACAAGGATAGACGTAACTTAGGGTTTTTTAATCATTGCACATTTATAATTCTAATTAATATTGTAGATTTCTGTTATTATATTTTTAAGTTTTGGTTTTATTTGCTCTTCACCTGTTGATCCTCCAGCTTCTGAGGCGTAATATTTAGTGTGAACACCCTACAAGCTGTGGCTTCAGGGGAAAACTCGAATACTGCAAAGGCTTCATATATTTGATGTTTCATTCCTTAACTAGAAACTGCAAAGGCTTCGTATATTTTCTACTCAATTTTTGTTATCTCAACAATAAAAAAAAAAATTTGAATAATAAATCCCATTTGGCTACAATTTTTTTTATGTACATCTATGTCCAACAATGTTAACTCTTTTTATTTCAATTTATAGAACAGTAGTGAGTGTATGCAGAGAACATTTACAGTAGTGAATGTATGCAGAGATAACTTTTATCCTAGCGCTTAGAAAATATTTATATATCGAAGAAATGGTTAACTTAGTTGTAAATCCCCCTTCCATGATTGCAGTAATATATGATAGAGGGGCATCTATTCAACACAAATCTGCAACAATATTCTAAGAACAACGATGCATACTGCAACACTAACCCACATAACTAAGTCTAAGTTTAACTTGAACAGTAGCTACAATTCTACCAGCAATCACCTTATTACAAGAACTCCTCCTATGGGTTGTTTATATGGCTTAAATGCACTTTTACAATGACAAAATAGAAGTTTTAAAATGAATATAATCAACTTACTCCACAACTCATAAACCTGCAAGAAAACTTTTACATGGACTAATGGGAGTTCACCTCTCAAACTTAGGACAACAAGATTGTCCACCCCCGAGCTTGGGGAGATGACTATGGTGACTAATTGACAAGAACCAGTACTTAAAACTTACAAACTAATATTTTACACATCAAAATATTCAACACAATACAAAGTAACATAAGGAAATACCTACACAAGGGTTCTCTCAGTGCTTTGTATGATTGCCTAAATATTTTTGTGCCTTAGGATCACTAGCAACTATCCATATAGAAGTCTCGGTGAGACTTATTTGAAATATCTTTGCTTCCACTTGAACTAAAAGAAATGAAAATACATTGAAGGATCTTAAACATATTCAATGCATATAGAAACCTAATAGGTGTAAAATCAATAAAAAATAATAAATTATTAGGATCAAACTTAAATGGTTATGTAAGAGTTGCTTATGGAGATAGAAATATAACATTAATGTTATTTAATAAAAGAACATAGAGAATCAAAATGATGCAATATTTATATTAAATCAAAATTCATAAATATATACAAGAATATATTAAAATGAAAGACATATATGAAAAAAATAGAAAAATTAACTTTCTCAAACACCCTAAATTTAATGTTGAGATCAAATTTTCTTCAAAATTTTAACAAATACTCCTACAATACAAAACCATATAAAAGAACCCTCATGAAATTTAGTAACTATGTAATTGTTTTTGATTATCTACATCATTATTTCATGTAAGAGAAGAGCATACTTGGATATTTGGAGAATTACAAGAACTGCAAAATATATCTCTTAAAATACCAACACAAATAAAACCTACAAGTTTTGATAACATATTAGAGTAAGAAATAAAAGTAGATGCACTTGATCAAGGTGTTTTAATGGAAGAACATAAATAGGAAATAAATGAGAAAATAATTATATTTTACCAAATGATATGAAAATATTTCTAAGAATATAAGAGAGAGAGGTAGGTATACATAGTATAGACCACTAAAAGATATAATTATGGAATAAATTATAAATGTCTCTTTGTAAATTTTCCTTAATGTGAGTGGGAAGTAAATGTTTAATTTACCTTATTATATATATATAATATGTTAATTCTTGTCATATGTGTCATATGTTTCATATTTTTGTTAGGATGAGAAAAATCGAGCAACAATTATAAAAAATCAAAAACATTTAAATTTGGTCCCATAAGCTATACATTTACACTTCTTTTGCATATTTATTCACCATAGAATGTTAATTTTTGTGTTCATTGAAAAAATGAACTAGTATTTTTTTTTACATTACCATAGAACATTCTAACTACATTTTTTGTTAAATATAGTCAATCTTTGTCTCTATTTTTTATAATATTTTTATTGCTGTTCGTATCACTTTTGATAAATTATTGATCATTATTTTCAATGGTTTTTTTTGTGTTAGTAATACTATACCAAAACATGGATTACATATGCTTCAGATCATCTAACTTAGTAGAGTTTTAACTTACTATGCAACAATTCTAGTATGCATAACATTTACATTATTTGATTGTTCTACATACAAAATTACATAATATATAACATCTAAACGTTACATAGATACTGAGAGCACCACAAATCTGCAAAATAGCTCAAACTTCAAAACACATTAGCATGTTAGTTCAAACTATGCAAATACCATAGTGCTCCTATGAGATAATCTATCATGTCTCACAATGTAAATAAAACAACTAACTAAGAACATAAAAGAGCATAATGGATACCTATCCCATAGTGGATTGGTGCTTCTATGGACAAAAGGCCTTTCCCAATCCTTTGCTAAGCTAAATGATGCAATGCCTTGAGATGGAGTGGATGGACAAAATCAGTTCTCAATTGAAGAGAGTGACTTTTCATGAGATTGTAGATGATTTGGTGAAGGATGAAGCCTTTCATTTATAGATTTTCATGTTGGAAGAGAGCTCAAAATAGAGCAATGTGGGATAAAGATTGGACCAATGAGATGAGGCCACTTGTCAACTTGTCATAGGTTGAGGAATGTGCAAGTTTTTCCAATGTACCCAAGAGAGGGAGATTCAAATTTGAATTTGTGCATTAAATGTTGAGAGGGGGACATGAAAGAGATAATTTATTGCAATGTTGGAAGGGACAAGTCAACTTGTCTTCATATTCAAACTTGAGGGAATATTCCATTTTTATGCCAAGTTGAAAGAAAATGATGAATTTATAAATGAATTTAAATGATTTGTTGGTGTAAGTGGGAAAAGCTGGAGGATGTGGTGGGTGGTTAGGTCAGGTTAATCAGGATTAGATTAGCTTAGGTGATGATTAGTTGATTTTGACCCATTTGACTTGAATATTTTGATTTATTTAAATCAAGAGGGAAAAATATGACTTTTGAGATTTAATTAAATAATTTTGTTTATTTAATTAAAAGGTTGATGTGAGACTTTGATTTATTTAATTTAAATGAATAACCTTAGGAATGAACTAAATAGTTCTAATTTACTTGGTGAATGGATTTCATGAGCTTGATTAATTTTATGAGCGAGTGAACGTGGACTTGGTTTACTTGATGAATGAACCTAACTAAATGCATGATGCTAATTTTGCATGTCTACATTTTTCCCCTCTTTGAAGCAATGTACTTGTTGTGTTGGTTCAAAGAATAAACTTGTCGTGAACAAAATTCAATTTTTATTTTTATTTTTTTGGATGCCCCAACGGAAAGAAGTACACTAGTACATTGCCCCCTCGAGAGATCGAGGGAAAAGATTCTATTTGAGGGTCAATCTCGCAATAAAGAGGTTCAAGATGGATAGTTATGGATGATGATGCAAATGAGATGGTTTTAAGATGCTTAGAATAACAAATCTATATTACCTTAAACAACTTAAATCATGATATGATGTGATGATATGATGTGATGATGGATGAGATGAATGATGTGATATGCTGTGATTATGTAAATGTATGATTTATGCAAATATATGATTTATGAGATGCTTAGACTAACAGATCTATATTATGATGATGAACATGCATGTGGGATGATATGTAGAATACTGATGGTTCATGGATGCAAGATGGATGGACTAGTGATGATGATTAACTATTCATGACGTGATGTTAGTGAGGAAAAGAAGACATTAGATGATGACAAGAGGATCCAACAAGCCAACTTTATGAGAGATGATGACGAGAAATGATGATGATAGATGGATGATTTGCTTATCAAGGATTGGGATTTTAAAAGGGTCACTTACCTTATGTTTGATAACACACATAAGTATGATGCATCAAAGTATAAAGGACCAGGGTGGTGTGGTACTTAGTGTGATGGACTTTGACTCGAAAAATAGATAGGAGTATTCTTGTTCATACCTGACATACGAAAACCTTGCTAGGATACATTTTAGAAGTTTCAAACACCTTAGACCAAAACAGGGAAAGGTATAACCTATCCATGCAATAGTCAACAAGTTGGCCAAAACATCCTCCATACATATCTAACAAGGCAATTATTCACCAAGGTTATTTTACAAGAACGTCCAACAAGCATAGTAGACAAAAGGATAATGATAATTACCCCATTCCTATCTCTCTAAATCCTTCGTTTGAATATCATTGAGAGGTCCTTGGACTGAGCACAATAAGATAAGTCAAAAGAGAAAGATAAAGTACACAAACAAGTTGATGTTCTTCAATAATGCTAACCAAAAGGGAATGTGTTTTCAAGGATAGGAACCGAAACTATTGCCAAAAGATAATGCCCATTGTAGGAAGGATGCATCCTAGGACATGTTAGTGGATGGCGGCACATCATTTCGTTTATCCAAAGTGCTCTTTCTAATAAAATATGCCCCTTGTAGGAAGGATACATCCTAGGACATGATGTTATCAAATGATTGATATGGGACTGATTGGATGATGGACTATCGACACAAAGAATTTACCAACTTGTTTACGTATTGACTTAAACCTGAGACTTGATGTTTTTGAGTTTTACTTTTAAGCTGCTAGACTTGTTTCTAACTATTTCACCAAAGGTTGAGGATGACGATCAGTTTATTATGGATGGTTGATTATTGTGGGTGCAAGCAAGATGAGATAGATGGATTTTTTCAAATATTTTGATGTTTTTGGCATTTTTACAATGTTTTGAGGTTGTTTTTGGTATTTTTTCGAGATTTTGAAAATGTTTTGATTTTTTGATTTTTTTAACATTTTGGGATTTTCTAAGATTTTGACCAAGAGACTAACCTAAAGACCTATCCTAGGGGCCTTGAGGGCTGATCAACAGATTAGCCTTGCCTACGTTATACACGCAGAGATGACGTAGTTGGACTGATGACTTGACTGATTTATAGATGAAGATATACATGATGAGATATCAGTTTATTATGATAGACTCCTAATGGACTGACCTAAGTGTTTCGGGGGATGATCAAAGATCAACCTTGCCTACATTCAAGGCTCAGAGACCTGTAGTTTGAGAAGGCGACTTTCTTTTTGACTTTTTGACTGACTTTTTGACCTGTTTTTGGGATGTTGATATGTTTTGATGTTTTTGAATTTTTTGATGTTTTGATGTTTTTGGATTGTTTTTATTGTTTCGATTTTTTTTGAATTTTCTATTTTTTTATGCTTTTGGATTTTCTAATTTGAGGACTTTAAGATCATACATGAATCTAATCCAATAAGAACATGCCCCCAGCATGATTCAATAGACTACTTCGATAAAAGTAGGACAAACTGACCTTGAGGATGGGTCGAGTAGTACTAGGAGGGATCATGATACGACAACAGGACCAAGCTATGGTGTAGATGCAAGTGGATGAGTGATGGATGGAGATCTGAATGCGATGGATCAAGCCGTAGAGATCCTGGTGGATGGAAAGTGCTTATTTACACAAGGTGCCTATTTTCCAGGTTTTCACCAAGGTACTTGCCCAAAGTGCCACCAAAGTGGTTTTCACTAGAGGATGATTTTTTCTCTTTACTATTTTTTAATCCTTTTTCTGATTTTTTTGGATTTTTTGCTCTTTTGTTATTTTTGTTGTAACCAAGGCTCCTGTTTGCCAGGTTTTCGCCGAAGTAGCCATTTTTTCAGGACATTTTTTTAATTTTTTTGGATTTTTTGGTTCTATACCTTGAAAGATTTAGGCATAAAACTTTTTGAGATGAGAGCTATTCATGGGCTCTTGCAGAGGTTCCCCTTTGGGTGTTGATAACTAATAAGCCCCTGACTTATAACTTGCTATGATGACGAATGGTCCCAGCCAATTGGGTTCAAATTTTCCTTTCCTGCTTGGGCTTGGGACATTCTTCTAATTTTCGTTTAAGACTAGTTCTCTGACTTGGAATGTCCTGCTTCTGATTTTCTTATTGTAGCTCCTTTTGAGTCTATTCTGATAGACTTGCAAGTGATTTAAAGCATCTATACATCTCTCATCCAGTAGGTCTAGCTCATTTAGTCTTGATACCCGGTACTCTTCATCTATGATGAGGTTTTGCAATGATATCCTGAGGGATGGGAGCTCGATCTCAATGGGGATTATGAGTTTAGATCCTTAGACCAAGGAGAAGGGGGTGGTATAGGTGGGTGTGTCAATGCTAGTTCGATAGGCCTAGAGGGCGGGATTAAGCTATAGGTGCTAGTCACAACTTGCGTCATTGACTATTTTCTTGAGGATTTTTAGAATGGTTTTGTTACTATCTTTTGCTTGGCCATTGCCTTGGGTATAGTATGGGGTGGAGAAGGGATGTTGGATTTTGAATTTTTTGCATAAGTCATGAATATCCTGATTCTTGAATGGTGTCCCATTATCTGAGATAATGTCTTGTGGAACACCATAGCGGCAAATGAGATAGTTTAGGATGAACTTTGAAATCTGCTTCCCGGTTATGTATGTCATGGGTATAGTCTCCACCCACTTAGTAAAGTACTATGTTGTAGTTATGATGAATTTGTGGCTGTTAGATGAAGTGGGAGTGATTTTTCCAATGAGATCAAGTCCCCACTGCGAAAAGGGCCATGGTATGACGATAGGATGAAGCTCTTGAGCTAGAGCATGGATGAGGTCCCCATGCTGTTGACATTGTAGACACCTTCTGACATAGTCATGTGCTTCCTGTTCCATTGTGGGCCAATAATACCCCATCCTAAGGAGTTTCTTGGCTATGGTCATTCCAGTCGAGTGTGAACCATAGATATCATTGTGTACTTCAGTTAGAGTGGTTAATGCCTCCTCAACATTTAAGCAGCGTAGTAGGGTTCCTTCTATGCTTCTACGATATAGGGTATCTCCTAGGATGAAGAATCTAGATGCCTTTTTGACAAAGGTTTATTTTAGGTTTGATGGTAAGTCGACAGGTATGACTCCTATTCGAAGGCATATGTAAATGTCATGGTACCAAGTATCATTGGGACCAATGATTTCGCACACGAATTCTGATTCTGGTACCTCAAATGCAGGCACGAGAAGTTGCTCTATCAAGAATTTATATTTTGGAGCATTGTTGGGGATATACAGTAGGGACCCAATTGTTTCCATGGCATCTGCTGCTCTGTTGTTGGCTCTAGGTATTTGCTCAAATGTAGTTTCGATGAAGGATTCTTTGAGAGTCTCCACCAATTTCTTGTATGGAGTGAGCTTGTCGTCCTTGGTCTGGTGTTCATCATTCACTTGATTTATGATCAATTAGGAGTCTCTATACACTTTGAGAGCTATGATGTTCTATTGCACTGCTATTATGAGACCTATGGTCAAAGCCTCGTATTCCATAATGTTATTGGTGTAGGGAAATGCCAGTTTGTATGACCTTGGTATGCAATCCCCTTGTGGGGTGATGAAGAAGACACCAGCTCCTGATCCATGTTGTGTGTATGAGCCATCGAAGTATAGTTTCCAGTGGTCAACTATGTTGAGGTTGAAAATAGATTCATCTGGAAACTCTAAGACAAGAGGATTCACAGAATAGATAGGTGCTTCTACCAATTGATCTGCGATGACTTAGCCTTTGATTACTTTCCACTCCACATATTCGATGTCGTATTCTGATAGTATCATCACCCATTTTTCCATTCTTCCTATGAGCATTGCCTTCGATAGTAGATACTTGAGAGGGTCAATTTTGGCAATGAGTTTTATTTAATGTGCCAACATGTAATGCCTGGATTTTTGTGATGCAAACACTATTGCGAGGCATGCTTTCTTGACGAATTAATAGTTTAGCTCATGCCCAACCATTGTCCTACTGATGTGGGTATGTGCAGGATCATGATGGGCCAAAAATTGGCAATATTATGGGTATTTGTAGGGTATGTGGCTGACGACTTTTTTTTTACACAAAATTGATGAAAGGAAAAGGGCTTTTAGAGGAGATTCTCAGCTTTCCACCAATATAAATTATGCTTTAATTTGAATTTAATAAATAACTATTATTTATTTTCTATTAGAAATACGACTAAAGTCCTTATCGATAGGCTGATTGAAAAACATCTATAACTTTCAAACAGAATCATATTTTTTGAATCTGAAACATGCATCACATTCTATGCTTCACATAATATAGGATTAAAAAAAGAAAAATTTAATTTCATGAAGTTTTGACCAAGTTAAGGTGTTTAGACATACAAGTTTTTATATTTTTAAAATTTGTAATAAAAATTCATAATTAATTATTTACTTGGAAAAAAATTACAAAAAAATATCATCACATTAGGACACGAGTCCTCTACTTATATATAAAATCTTATAAAAAATTATTATCATTTTATTATGGTTAGGGTGGTCAGACAGACACCTTCTTTTTTCCCTGAAATTTAAGTACTACTCCATTGAAATTTTAAATTTTCACCAAATAGATTTTATTTATTTTTAAATAAACCTAGTAGTTTAGAAACTACATTCAATTTTCTAAAGATTCTATTCTTACATATTTTTGAAATAATATAGATAACTTATTCAAATTTTTACGTCAAGTTGCCTAACACTGATTTTTTTGATATTTTTGCCACTTAAGGGCCTATTTTTTCCATGATGATCCTGCACATACCCATGTAATAAATGGCCCTTTCCATTCCATTTTCGTCATGCTGAGCTAGAAGAGCTCCAAGGGCTACTGTTGTTGCTGACACGTATAAGATGAATGGTTACTTTAGGATGGGTGGCATTAAGACTAGTGGTGTTAGTAGATATTCTTTGGTTTTGTTGAATGCCTCTTCACACTTGGTATCCCATTTATATGCTACTCCCTTGTGGAGTAGGTAAGAATATGGGTTCTATTTGTCTGCCAGTTGTGCTATGAATCTTCAAATGGATTGGAGCCTGCCTTGGAGACCTCTCAGTTGCTTTAATGTTTTTGGTGCCTCCATCTCGAGGATTTCTTTTACTTTTGCTGGATCCACCTCGATACCCGTCATTAACACTATATATCCTAGGATCTTTCCTGATTGTATGCTAAAGATGCACTTCTTTGGGTTTAGTCTAACCTTGTACTCCTCCAGTCTGTCAAAGATGGCACTTAGGGTTGCTATGTGATCTTTTCTCTGTCTGGACTTAGCTAGAATGTCATCAACATAGTTTTTGACTATCTTATGAATCATGTCATGGAATATCAATGTCATGGCCCTTTGATATGTTGCTCCTACATTTTTAAGCCGAAAGGAATCATCTTCCAATAGTATGTCCCCCATGGACAAGTGAAAGTCGTCTTATGTTAGTCCTCCTTAGCTATCATGATCTAATTGTACCCTAAGAATCCATCCATTAGTTACAATATCTCATGTCCAGCTATTATGTCTACTATCATGTCGATGTTGGGAAGTGGGAAGTCATCTTTTGGACATGCCTTGTTCAAATGTCTGAAGTCTGTGAAAATTTTGATATTTCCGTCAGGTTTTGAAACAGGTACCAAGTTTGATACCCATTCTGGATAGTCTATCGGTCGAATGAATCCTACGTCTAATAGCTTTTTTAGCTCCATTTTGACTAGTAGGGCGATCTGAGGATGCATTTTTCAAAGCTTTTATCTGACAGGCTTTGCTTCTGGATAGACTACTAAGTGGTGAACCACGGTCTTTGGATCAAGTCTTGGCATGTTAGCATAACTCCATTCGAAGTTTATTTGTCTTTCTCTTAGGAATGCCACTAGGAGCTCTTGCTCCTTTGATAGTAGTGATTCTGCATAGAATTTGATGTGTGAAGGTGCCTTTGTTCCTAGGTTGATAAGATTGTATTTTTCTACCAAGACTGCTGACATTTCCTGATGAATAGCTATTAAAGGAAGATTGAATCCCCCATCCTCGGGTGCCTCAGAGAGTTTTTCACCGTTGGATGCATCCTTTCTTTTTACTTTTTTCTTGTTAGAGAGTGCCATAGTGTGGTTTTAACTCAAGGACTTGGATATTATTCTTAATTTCTCACTTTTGTGACTGAAGGATTCAATCGTTTCCCCATAATAGGCATGTGTGTCCAACTCCATTATAAACCCCAATTTAGGATCCCCATCTGGAATGTTATCTCACAGTCCCATGAATTCTGAGAGTGCCACATCATTTTTGAATGTATCAAGAACTGGTGGTCCTCGTTGGTCATAGTCGATGAGTTAGGGATATACTAGGCGGATGTCATGACTTTGGTGGTCAGATTCAAAAGATAGGGTGCTAATCATGTAGAGGGTGGTATCCTCAAATAGCCTAGGTAAGTTAGTCAGGTGATCCTCGTCATCACTACTACTACAAATGTCAGTTATATCAAATGTAAAGTTATCTATGACTCTACCTATAGACATTGGTAATCGTAGTTCCACTAGGGTTGACTGAGGAGGATTGTTAATAGTTCTAACTAGAGGACTTCGACCAAATATGGTTATACTCAGAGGGGTACATCCAAGGCAAAGATTTGTTATTGGTCGCGTCTCTGGCATAATGGGTATTATAAGCCCATTGTCGTTTTGTCCCAGTCTTTGATTTCTGTCGTAACCCATTGCAAGCATCATCTGTAGGCCTTTTCTTCTATCATCCATGGGTAAATCAGCCATTGGTCTTTCATCTTGATATAGCATGTGAGATGGATCTACCTCAATATTTTCTCGTCTAAGATCTCCCCATCTTGTGAAGGTGGGATAGTTTTTAGGAGACGTTTGGGATGTGGAAGCCTCATTTATTTATGGGCATCCCTGTGATCTAGGAGATAGTGGTAACTCTTCTACCACAAAGGAATTATTAGGGAGCTTGTAGTTTCCACAATTGTTATCTTGGATAATGAGCTTGATGTCAGAGATGGTGGGAATGGCAGGAGTGGCGGGTGTCTCTATCACCGAATTGGATGCGAGAGTGGTGGGATCGATGTATGGTGTGGATGGGCCCTCATCATTTTTTGGTACTTGGGGGATTTTGTAATACTTTGCTTCGAGGATTTTGTAGTAGGAGAAGGGTTCGGGATATCCATGGATGGTAACTTCTTGTCCCTCATGTGTGAATTTCACACATTGATGTAAAGTTGATGCTACTGCCTTCATTATATGAATCCATGGCCATCCCAAAAGGATGTTATATGGTAAGTCAAGGTCCAAGACCTGACAAGTGGTTTCCATGAGAGTCAGTCCTACTTGAATAGGGAGTTTGATCTTGCCTTGGGACACTCTTTCTTGACTGTAATATGCTCTAATTGTGATACCCTTTCCTTTTTCAATAGAGTCCTCTGGTATTTTCAATTGTTTGATGAGGTTGAGAGAACATATATTCAAACCTGCACCTCTGTCCACCAAGACCCTTTCGAATTTGCTCTTACGTTCTATTAATTCTAAGTGAAGTGCATGATTGTGAGATGGCTAAGTGGGGAAATCCTGGTCAGAGAATGTAAGAAGATTAGGTGCAATGATATTTCCAACCATAGCTTGGAATTTCTCTGCATCAAGTTCTATGTGGATAGTGTATGAGGCCAACGCTTCTTCAAGGATTTTCCTATGGGCAGATGATATTTTTAGCAACTCCATGATGGAGATTTGCACTGGTGTTCTCTTGAGTTGGTCTCGGACATTGTAGCCATTAGGGACAGATCTAGATGCAGGGACTTTGTTTGGCTGGGATGATCCTGCGATGGTGACTTTGCCGCCTCTTGTGGTGACTCCACAATCAGCATGGGCACCTTTGATGGTGATGACTATGCAGTATTCTTCTAGGGAGGTGACGACTATTTCATATACATGGTTTACGTTTGAGTGGGTGCCTTTCCCTTTATCATTGTTATTCCCTTTATTGCCATGATTTGGCATCAAATTCATATATATCTTAAGATCCTAATTTCTTGTAGGTTGTTGCAAGTTTATAATTCTTTTATTGATGAGATCTTGAATGATGTTTTTTAATCTCATGCAACTATTTGTGGTATGGCCTTTGATTTTATGGAATTCACAGAGTTGATTCTCATTATACCAAGGAGTTTTTACATCTGGTTCCTCGTAATTCTCAAAGGTAGGAGCCTTAATGAATTTTTCATTTATCAACTTCTTCATTATGTCTTCAAGTGGTTCCCCCAAAGTGGTATATTTTCATTTGGGATAACTCTTGTGTTGAGGTGGTCTCCTTTGATCATTGAGATTATTGATTGTTCGATTATTGTTTGGTTGGTGTGTCGTGTGATGATTGTTTTGGTGTTGGATTTGGATTTGTGGTGCGGGTGTATGTTGGTGAGGGGCACTAATGACCACCTTGGCATCAATGACACCATCATTAGTAATGTTTTTGTTCTTTGCCCACATGTGAGGTTTATCATTGTAATTGGAGAGTGGGAGGTTGTTTTGTTGTTTGGGGTATGAAGTTGATCCTGCAAGTTGTGTCATGAGGGCTCATTCGATACTGAGCGCCTTGGGGATCAACTGGTCATATGTGGTGATGCCTTGAACCTTGAGATTAAATTCCAAGAGGTCGTCAAGGTTGGCAATGATGGTGCAAACTTCTTGTTCTTTTGGAATGGTCCACTTGCTCCGATTGGTCTTGGATCACCATCATTGTAGGAATGAAGTGAATGATTCACCCTTTCCTTATTTCAGGGTGAGAGTTCTAAACTTACATCCATTGCGATGTTGCATGCATAATTTTTAATGAATGCGTCTATAATCTCTTGGAGTGTTCTAATGTCTTAAGGTAGATGAGAGAACCATTCCATAGCATGGCCTTCCAAACTCCTAGGAAATAGTCACATCAGATAAGTATCATCGTATGCGACTTCCATGCAATGAACCTGGAATTCCCTTATGTGATCTTTAGAGTTTCCCGTCCCTCTATATTTATCAAATTTGCGGATCTCAAATCCCTTGGGGAATGGTTTCATCAGTAGGTTCCTATCAAATGGATATAGACACAAGTTGCTTAGTGTCTTTGCAGTTCACCCTGATTGAAGATTGAGCACTTGTTGCAAGAACAACCTGATTTGTTTCGTTATGTCATTTTGTGGATCAGGGGGTGGGATGAAGGTATTTTGGGGTGTTTCGATTGTGGGTTAGATGGGTGGGTTGGTTGGTGTGTTGTTTGATGGTATTTGTATGTTCTACCAAGCTAGGTAGGCTTCCACCTACTTTTGTATGAACAACGCCTATTGTTGATCTTGTTGTTGCTTTGCTAAGATTTGTGCTTGTTGTTGTGATGGTTGTTGTTCCAACAACACTTGTTGCTAGGCTACCAATTCGGCTGCTTCTTGCTACTCTTGATATTGCTTAATTGCTTGTTGATATGCTTGTAATTGCATTGCTTGTCTTTGTGCAAAAAGTTGTGCATGTGCTTGTGCATGTTGTTCTTGATGTTGTGTGTTTTCTTGAGCTTGAGCTCATGCTTGCGCTACTTGTGCTTGGGCTTGTGCCTATGCCGCTTGTTGTTGTAATAGAACTTGAGCAGCCTTTTGTGCTTGTAATGCTTGCAATGCTTGAGTGGCTTGCACGAATTTTTGTTTTTGTTGGAATAAAGCTTGGGCTTGTGCGGCCTATTGCACTTGTAATGTGGCTTGTGCAGCTTGGGTAGCTTGTGTAGCTTGAGCAGCTAGGTGTATGACTTTTTGTTTTTGCACTTGTTGAAATCCCCTTTGAAAACAAGCTTGCAATGTCTCATTGTATTGGCTTGATGTGGTGGAAGTTGGTGGTGGTGGAGTTGGCGGATTTGGAATGGCATTTGTGGTGAGCGATAATGTTGTGTTGGTGTTTTGAGTGGTGAATGGTGTTGTTGATGTGGTGGTTTGAGTGATAAGTGGTGTTGTTGATGTGATTAGCCCTTGAGAGACCATTCTTTGTGATGTTATGGGGGTTTTTGATGATGTTGCGATTGCTTGTGTAGTTTTCATCTGTTACGATATTGATGACAAATTTTGAGCATTTGGCATAATGCTTTCATTGATATTTGGGATGTTTGTTTGATCGATACTTGGTAAGGGGGGAACCCCTAAGCCAAGGAATGGTGTAGATGATGATGGAAAAAGTGGAAGTGGTGGAAATGTAAGGGTTGCAAGTCCTTGAGAAAAT
The DNA here is from genome assembly GCA_007258455.2 of Sequoia sempervirens. Taxonomy (NCBI): domain Eukaryota; kingdom Viridiplantae; phylum Streptophyta; class Pinopsida; order Cupressales; family Cupressaceae; genus Sequoia; species Sequoia sempervirens. The sequence goes on along the minus strand of VDFB02283752.1, from coordinate 17,095 downwards.
TTTGTGGTGTAAAAAATTCCCCGTGGTTCGAACATGTCTCCTTCCTCTTGTGAATTTGTGAGGAGAGAAATTTGGGGTGTTGCATGGAAGAATGATGATGATGGATCATGATGGACGGTGAGAGGAACATTCTTATGTAATGGGTTTTTGGGTATGTTTTGTTCCAAGGTGGTGTTTGTATCCAATTTTTTATTATTAACAAGGGGGTGTGCTTGAATAGCATTAAGAAATACATTTCCCTTATTAAGGTTAGGTTGGGTTGGAGCAAAAGATGTCATGATTTATGGAATGTTTTGAGTGATATTTTGGGATGGGAATGGTGGATGAGATTGGAGGAAAATATGTCTCCACTATGGTACTCATGTCAAAATTTGAAGGAAATTTGGCCCCTTGCTTTGCTAGTTCGAGCATGTATAATGAAGGGTTAAGTTTCATCATGATATTGACGATCTTATGGTTTTCTGGATTTTGAAGCATTTGAGTTATTTCATCATGAGACATCCCAAACGTGAGGTCTTCTCCCTGGGCTTCTTCTTGTGGGTTTTGCGATGATGTCGGAAGGTCAACTATGAGATTTCCAAACCCAATGGAATTCATTTCAGGAGTGGTTTGACTTAGGTCATTTCTAGTAGATGTTTCTTTGTTGGCTTCCATGTTCCTCTTGTGTTGTGATCTAGTTTGCACCATAAAATAGGGATCAATCTTCAAGAATACGGATGGTGAATTCTTTAATTCTTTTGGATTGATCTAACCTTAGGTGTAGAAGATAATTTTTAGGGTATTTTAAGGATCAAAGGGTGATAATGATATGGATGTAAGATGGATGTTTGATGGATGAGTGGAACTCTTGAGAGAATCTTGAAGGGAAATGTTAAACTTTAGGACTTGATTTAGGTTTGATTTATTTCGGATTCAAATTTTGGTGGACTCATAAACTCTAAGAGGTTGGATGTTGTCCTAGAGTTAGATTGTTCACAGGATGATAATTTGTCTAGGTGTGAGAAGAAGGATTCATCTAAACACACCTATCCAAAAAAGATAATGAACTTCTTAATCATATGATGTTGGATCTTATCAAGGGATAAATTTGTTCACAAGTTTGATAATTTAATCAAATATGTGTACAAGGATGCATCAACACATATTCAATCAAACAAGGTGATTTTTACTGATTTTAAGTGTTTTTCCCAAAGTTTGACATAAAGAGTTTTTTCAAGACTTTCCAAGAGTTGTTGATGAGATGATTTATGGTTTTTTTTTATGTTCAAGGATGTATGAAGTTTTGTTTTGATCCTAGGATGTACCTAAAAAGACACTTGTTTACTTAGACCTCGATATTGAAGAACAAGCTTTTCTCTAAACCAAATGTTCAAACTCTCTTAAAATATTTGGGTTTTGGCAGTAATAGAATGAATACAAATCGGGATTGTTCCTTGAAGCCTTTCTGTAAAAGTTAAAAAGTAGTATTTTTCTGACTTCGTATAACATAGAGAGATGTTCTTGATGGGCTTTCAGACTAAAGGCTTTCACCTTTGGTTTCTTGATCTTGATTTTGCGTGAAATCATTGGAGACACATGTGTGGGGTCCAATTGTACATAATCTTTGCTTAATGACTTCATTTTTACCACAAACACTTCTTGATTATGTTTTCAAACTGGTTGTCCAATGTCTCAACTTCTTCTCATTTCACAAGGTGTATTATTTGAAACTTTGATGAAATTAAGGCAAGGGTTACCTATTGATTAAATTTAGGGTGCAAATTGAGATGTAAATTCAAGTGTTTAGAAACCTCTAAGGATGTAATCCCAAGGGAAAGCAATAACATGAGAATTTGGTCAATGGTATTTGCCTCCTAAAGGGTTTGAAATTTTGAGAATCATGTTGAATGTTTGTTTGCAAATGTTTTCAAACAACCAAAGTGTTTTGTAACCAAGAAAAAGTACACCCCTATGGATATGAAAGATAGTATTTGTTGAGTCCCCACTTGGACAAGTCCAACTATACTTATCTTTAGCGAATGGTTAGATTCTTGACCCCACTAGCTCCCCTCCATGACACTCACTTATACGGGGCAAACAAGCATCAACACCCATGAAACTCCCATGGCATGTTTTCCATTTCTACTAAAAGATCGTAAAAGTGTGGGGTGGCTTTAGAATGACCGTTCTTGCACCAACAAATAGATTAAAGGATTTTGGAAAATTCTAGCGCATGGGTTTTAATAAGGAATTTTCGTTCGTGGAGATTGACCCATATGACAAGAGTCCCCTTTCGGATCCATCTTGTCGAAATCAACCGCGTGCTATTGGCGTTTACTCCAATACCCACATTTATATCTCGGTTGGAAATACTCTTGTCTTTAGAGTGTTACCGATTGAGTTGTTCCCTTGGGTGAGTACTTTTTCCCCAACGTAGGTACTCTAGAATAAACAAAAGCGAGTAGCGAAAAAATCCATAACTCGATCAATCTTTGATGGCAACAAAGAGAGAGGATATACACGATAATGCCCCCACTCACACTCACACAAGATCCTGTTCAATTTTTAAACCCAAATCGAAGTGTGGAGGTGATTGCTTTATCTCACCATAAAGTCATGAAAAAAGCCTTTTGATTCTCAAGATCGCTATAAACTGTGAGAGAAGTGCATACATCCTTTTTCAATGCCTTTAGTTTAAGTAAGCCTTCACGAAAAAAAAGTTGCACTTGCTCTTTTTAAATCCACAACGTAAAATGTGAGTTCTTTTTAAGCACCAAAAGACGAGTCAGAGATACTTCGTTCAATTGTTAATCCAAGAAACAAAATCTAATAAGTTGCATTCCTAATGTTCATTTTAGCCTTTGCAAGAAGAAATTGAAAGATTCTTTTTAAACCCAAATGACATTAGTGTTCTAAGGAAGAAAATATAACAATTTCTTGAAAAAGTGTTAAACAAACACTTAAAATGTTTAAAAACACTTTGATCTTTCAAAATGTCATCCTCGTGCTTCTCCTCCTTTCATTTTCGTCTCGCCTTCTTTGTTCTCCTCTGTTTTCCTTCGTTATCCTTCTGCTTTCCTTTCACTTTCCTATTCCATGTTGGATTGGTGTCAAATGTTCCAATGACCCTTTCCCTATCCTTGTTAAAAAAACACAAGATGCAATGCAATGGTGATGGGAAAAATTAGTTCTCAATTTGAGAGAGTGACTTTGCATGAGATTGTAGATGATTTGATGAAGGATGAAGCCTTTCATTTATATATTTTCAAGTTGGAAGAGAGCTCAAAATAGAGCAATGTGGGATAAAGATTGGACCAATGAGATGAGGCCACTTGTCAACATGTCATAGGTTGAGGAATGTGCAAGTTTTGGCCAATGTGCCCAAGAGAGGGAGATTCAAATTTGAATTTGTGAATTAAATGTTGAGAGGGGGACATGAAAGAGATAATTTATTGCAATGTTGGAAGGGACAAGTCAACTTGTCTTCATATTCAAACTTGAGGGAATATTCCATTTTTATGCCAAGTTGAAAGAAAATGATGAATTTATAAATGAATTAAAATGATTTATTGGTGCAAGTGGAAAAAGCTAGAGGATGTGATGGGTGGTTAGGTTAGGTTATGATTAGATTAGCTTAGGTGATGATTAGTTGATTTTGACCCATTTGACTTGAATATTTTGATTTATTTAAATCAAGAGGGAGAAATATGACTTTTGAGATTTAATTAAATAAAGTTTGGTTTATTTAATTAAAAGGTTGATGTGAGACTTTGATTGATTTAATTTAAATGAATAACCTTAGGAATGAATTAAATAGTCCTGATTTACTTGGTGAATGGATTTGAAGAGCTTGATTAATTTTATGAGCGGGTGAACGTGAACTTGGTTTACTTGATGAATGAACCTAATTAAATGCATGATGCTAATTTTAAATGTCTACAGATACATGGCATACAAAGTTATACAAAAAGATAGTCTATAAATGCATTGTGGATGTGAGTGTAGTAAAAGCATATGATGTTAACCATTCCAGCTCTGGCTAAAATCTTGAAGATCCTCCCACCCATATTCTCGTTTAGAAAGGAATTCATTGGACCTAACCTCCTCAATCATTAGATTATCTCCCTCATTCACATGAAGCCTAGCATGGCAGACTTCTTTTGGCTCCTTTAGTTTCCCTCCTACCATTTCATTGAAGACCCTTTGGAATTATCTTAATTCTTTAAGAAAGGTTTTAGAGTCTTCATAATTGTGATTCCATGTGTGCTCATATCTCACCTCCCCTTTGTTAACTATGATTGTACCATCTCCAATTAGCTTCATGAACTTGGACATTGAGATCTCCATAGTAAACATACCCTACGAAACAACATTAAAAAAATGAGTCTTTAATAATATACTCAGTAAGTGCCCTCTTACAACCCTTGAAATTATCCAAATTCCTTTCCTTCCAAATGTGCCATCAAATTTCAATAGAGAGGAAATCCCAAAATAATTTACATCCATTATTAATTAATACATCTTTCCAAATAATCCTATCATCTTAAACCCCAATCATTAGATCATTAGAAAAAATATTATAAAGTTTATTTGCATAAAAAATAATAAAAAAAGATATGCATCTTAGATTTTGAAGTTCTACAAATATTGCAGATATCCACATCATTGTGGTTAATTTTAAATGAAACTTTATGAATAGGAACATGCCATCTAAAATAGGCCTTCTTAGGCTCATTCACATTATGCCAACCTTCATTAGAAAGTGAGACCCCTAGCTTTTATTGACACATGCTAAATAACAAATTCATTGTTAACTAGAGACTTCTAAATAGTTTTGGCATTGATCCCTAGTAGTGCAGATCCATCCTTCCATTTAAGGTTACAAGATGGATCAATGTCACCATCTGTGTCTAGGGGCGAGCTGGCATCTCTCCAAGTTCCTAGGAGGGTAGTGTAGGTTCTTAAATTGGAAGATAGGATGTTGTATTCTCCATAGAGCGTATTCGAGCTTTTAAGCTAACCATTGGACAAGATGTATTTCAATGTTTGAATACCTTTTTAAGCCCATTTTTAGCAAAGCACCCTTGTAGCAAGGCAAAGAGGATTCTATTATGCTCTAGGTTCCACCATATGGAGCCATAGGTTTGACATTTCATAGTATTGTGAATGGAAATCTTAGCATGTATAAACACCACACTATGCTTAATCAACTCCCAAGCCTTCCAAATACTTTTAAAGACCAAGGAACCAGTAGTGGTCATAGGGTGTTTATTGATGAGAATAACACTGATGGGTGGCTTATTCCAAGCCTTAGTTTTCTTAGGAGTAGCAAGTTGAATATTATTTCTCACTAGAACCTTCCAAGGCTCTTTTCCATCTAGATCCTTGAAAATCCATTTTTCAGCTAATGCCATGTCATGAAGCCTTAGGTCTTTTAGGTCTAACCCACCCTACACATTTTCAACACAACACAAAATCCATTTCATTGATTTTTTTAATTTTTCCCTTCCCATTTGACCATAATAAATTCCTTATCATTTTTGTATCTCATTAACTTCAAAGCTGCTAAAGAACCAAAAATATGAGATGTAAATGTTATAAGAGGATGAAATATTTTAACACACTTGCATCCTACATGCTAGTGGCATGTATTTCCTATTCCGTCCATCAATTTTTTTCTCAATTTTGGATTTAATCCATAGCCACATCTCTTTTAAATTAGGGTTGATAGCAAAAGAAATCCCCAAGTACCTTAGTTTATTATGGGGACACCACACTAAAAATCATATTTCTTGATCTACTCGAGTAAAACTTCCCACTCCAAGATGATAGATTTATAAATGGAAATTCTTGCACTTAAAGCTTTATAGAAGAAGGTCAACTTTTTAGCAATAAATTTATATTGTTTTCTTCTAATTTTTGAAAGATAGTAGTGGCATCTACAAACTATATGTTTAATAGTGCACTTTGATTTGGGAGCTTTAGGCCCCTAATCGTAGGTGATAAGGTGTTTTCTCTCAATAACTAGAATAAATCATCTGATGCAATAATAGAGAGGTTCGGTATGAAATGACATCCATGCCTGATTGATCTGTTAAGTATGAACTCCTACGATAGTGAGCCATTCACCTCCACTTGTGCCACAAAATCCTTTAAGAGTGTATCTACCATGTTACAAAACACAATAGGAAAACCAAAGGCTTGCAAAATTTCCCTTAAAAAAGACCACTCTACCCTATCGTAGGCCTTTTCAAAGTGAAATAGGATCATGGATGCATTTTGGTTTGAGCATCTTTCCCACTACATTGCCTCCTAGCTTGTAATCATATATTCCAAGATTTACCTCCCTTTTATGAAGCTAGTTTGAGTATTGTTAATGAATTTGGAAAGAAAGTTGACCAGTGTTATAGCAATTGCTATGGTCGGGATCTTATAAGATACCTTTAGTAAGGATATTCACCTCCAATTTTTTATCAAGGTTTTATCTCCTCATTTAGGTGGGAGCTTAATAATACCTTCATTAATGCACTTGTTTCGTGAATGTTTATCCAGTCCATCCATGTATACTTGTAGTAAGTCCTCACAAATCCACTCTACAAAAGTTTTATAGAATCCCACGAGCAATCCATCACTACTAGGGACTTATCATTGTTCATGGAGATAATTGAATTTTTAATCTCTTCATTGGATATGCCAATAGCCAGCCTTGAGGCATCTTCCTCGGATAATTTTTTGGGAATACCTGTCTTGATGTAATCTATGGAATTTTGACTACCCTCATCCCCTCCCTCAGAATTGAAGAGGTTCTTAAATAAAATTGAGAATTGTTTCAAAATGTCCCCATTGGAGGTGAAAAGACAGTCATCATTCCAAATTTGGTTAATTTGTTCTTTTAAACCTTTTTCCATAATGCATCTAAAGAAAAATTTAGAGCATTTTTCACCATAGTTTAATCAGTTCAACTTGACCCTCACTTTTAACCCATGAATTCTATGAGCCAAAATTATCCTTAGGTTAGTTTTAGCAAGAGAAAGTTTTAAACATAACCTCTCTTCCTTTGGATTTGATTGGACCATATATTTTTCTATGAATAACTTGTCTTGAAGATCATTCTCTTCTCTCATTCTCTCCAATGCTCTTTTTTAAACCTATGGTTTGGAAAAATTTCCTCCAACCACTTACATTTATCTCCCATATTTCAATGGATTTTATATCCGTTAACATCCATTTATTAATTTACTTCAGAGTAATGATAGCATCCTTTCATCCATTGTCATTTAGAAGATGAGTGTTGAGGATGAAGCCTATTTTTTTGTCCTCCTTAGTTCTGCCTCTATTATTGAGTAACCTTTCCCTTATCAGATGGTGATTTGAAAGTGTGTATGGATATACACTCACTTTATGTCCATCATTATTTGGAATAAAGATAAATAAATATCTATTGGCATAAATTATGTCTAGCCTACAATATATATCTTTACCACCTTTTTGGGCATTGCACCAAGTAAACGAGATCCCCTTACATCCTTTCTTCCCAGCTTCCATGGGGTGAATCAAGTTTAACTTAGCCTTCATCCTTTTCCAAAATATTTTTCACTACCTTTCCAACCCATTTCAATGTCACCCCACTTATCTTCTAGGTTTTAAACCATATTAAAATCACCCCCAAGGATCCAAGGAACATCTGATATGTTGGAAAGCTATTGCAAAGATTTATCATGTCCCTATGATCATTGGGGGTGTAAGTAGAATATTCCAACTTTGTCTTCAACTTTCTCTAAGGTTATATAAACCACCTTGTTGCAGGGGGAGGTGTCATGGCCTGTAACATGTTGTGACCATCAGTTGGAGAAGAGTATGGAAACACCTCCCCTACCTTTTTCATGATAAGTGGTGAAATAGGAAGATCCTTTCTAAATGAACCTTGGATTGGTATCAAGTGTGAATCTAGTAGCTTTGGTCTCTGGGAGGATCATAATATCCTTTTTTCCTTAAGGTTAAGAAACCTTCTGATGGTATATATTCTATTAGGGGACTCAAGGCCCTTGAAATTCCAAGAAATGAAATTGAAATTCATTTTCGAAATTCATAAGGGAGGAACTTTTTTCACTCTTGAACTACTCAAAGAATTTTTGCATCCTTTCTTCTACTTCTAACCTTCTTGGTGTAGGCATCTAAATTAGAATATATATTTTTCTTTTTGTCTTTGCTAACTAGATACCTCCTCTACCCACAAATATAGATTTTGCATATTTCCTAGGTCTTCTTGGGCCAGCCATGGGCCTTTGTTCTTTCTTAAGTCGTAGATCAGTCATACTCACATTTTCTATACCTCCTATAATCTTTGTTGATTCTATGTTGGTATCAAGGATGGCTTTAGAGTTCTTATCACCTTAAGGTTTTTGAGACTTAGCTTTATTTTCTATCCTAACATTCTCATAGTCTCCACACCATGAATCATTTCACCTCTTGGATTGAAGGAGGTAGGTTCAACATTACCATAGGGAGATAGGTTCATATTACCCCTAATTAGAGATCTACCCAAAATCCTATTGGCAGCTTCCCTATTTTTATTTTTACTTTCATCAAACTATTGTTCTAGGGTAGAAGTGCTTGTTTCGTTGGGATATAATAGGGGTCAACTCTCTGGTGTGAGGGACTCAAGGCTATATGAAGCCCCATCATGAGCATTTATCAGGATATTATCAACCATGAAGGCCCCAACATATTCTTGAGTGGGTGTGACAATATTATCAGCCCTATATCCCGCTAGCCCAATAGGCTTGGAGGTATGCAGTATCTTGCTTTGGTGATGAAGAATGAAAATTTCCTAGTGCCTAGCCTTGACTTCAAAGATTAGTTCCTCCAAAAAAGTAAAACCCTATTAATCCTAATGGAACTACCATTAACCACCATATTCAACTTATGAAGGTTCCATTTCATATTTCCATTGCAAGTGCCACTCTTTATCTTAAAGTCAACTTCCTCAGGGATAGGAAATTGTTTCTACTAGATACTTCTTTAACTATCTCTCTACAATACTCTTCCTAATTTTTTGCATAGCAATTTGCTAAGAATTTAGCTTTATGATTAGTAATACATCCCCCATGGGAGACAAACAAGTTGTAGAAGGGGGAACCAAAGAAGCTTTAGGCCTGTTAGGTAATATGGTTCCAACATCATCTTGATCCACCTTCTTGCTTTCATCATCATCTGTGAGGATGTAAAATAAATTTTTTGACACTATGTTACTTGAATCTTTGTGAGGGGTTGAGAGGAACTTGGTCTCTTCAAGGTATCCCCCTTGCAAGATGAAAAAATAAAATTTGGAGATGGATTTTTACCATTCAAAAATTCATAAGGACAATCATTATGAGTTATCTTATGTTTAGGGTCATGGACATACCCATATGAGGTGGGAAAAGGCTCCTCTTGGGCTGGAGTAGGGTTAGGAGTGGTGTCTAACCCAAAAAATTTAGTTAATTTTAGTTTTGCTTTCCCCTTAATAGGTTTCCTCTAAATTATGGGGTTGTTATTTCTAATATTCCCCTCTTTTCTTCATAAATAACAAGCATTTAAACCTCATAATATTTCCAAGGGGAATTAAAAAGGATCTTCATCATCATTAGATTCAATCTTGTCTAGAATTTATAGCACATCATATAAATAAATTAGGGTATGAGTGTCCTATTTATGGAGGGAAGCTTTTTCTTCATCCACCAGCACCATGCCACCAATTGGAGCAAAAAATTGGGGAGGAAGCTTCTAGTGTTAGCGGAGACATTCTTCACTACCACCCATATAGGGTATGATAGTGCTAATAATTCATCTACAATGTCATCAAGATTCCAAGCAATAGTCCACAATCTACACCGTCCCACATTCCATACGATGTCACTTTAGGGTTTCAAAACTGACTTAAATCAGTTTTTTGTTAAATTACGATTTTTAATTTTTTTTCTACTATCAACGGTAGTGCCAAATTTTTTAAGAAATTGCATGAAAGAACATAAGGGAAATTACTTAAATAATTGAAAACCTAGTAATCTTTATTTATTCAAAACATAATAAGATCATACCCATAATCTAAACTACAATATTTTGGAACTTGAGTTTTTACACGACAATCACAATAGACGTGACAATTAGATGCGAGGACAACATGCTTCAATTTTCTCTTTTTTTATCGTGGTTTTGATGCTAGTTTAGTAAATGTGTTTGGAAGCCCCAAAGCAAAGATTTTGTAGCCCATAGAACAAGTTAGTTTGCTACTTAAGACCCACATGCTTCTTCTTTGGGTTTGTACAACCTCAAGACTCCCATGTGCCACTTGAATGCTCCATTTTTGTTGTTGTAAACCATGGATTCTTTGGCAGATCTACAAGCCCAAGATAGGAGAAGAAACACCCTTAATTTCAATCTGCAAAACCTCTCCTTCTGCTTCTTGGATTGTACAGGCTACTACACTGCTGAAAATGCTTTTTGTATTATTCAAATTTGTTGATGTATTGTAAAATTTGAAAGTAGATACTAGGTAAATCTGTGAATGCTCATATTGATGGTCTATGTGTTAATCCATCCATACTATAACCCTTAGACAGTCTCTCACACCTATATATCCTATCCCAATCAAGGGTTTCCATCCTTTGATCATCTTGAAACTTCATACCTGCAACCTTGTTCTTAGTTTTCTATTTTTGAATGATAAACTTGGATGATGGAAACAATGTTCTTTTCTCTCCTTACTCCTTTTCCAAATCCAAGCCCATGATTAGGTTTTTTCTTTTTCAAATATAAAGTATTAATATCTTTCCCACTCAAAATCCCACACCAACTTTCCTTTGCATAATAATTTAATATTTTATGTTTGTCTTGAAAAGTGCCTCCTTCACTTAAATATTCATAAAGTGACTAATATATGAATTCTTTTAATAAAGTCACTTTATTGCTTTATGTAACAACCAAGTTATAAATTATTTTATCAAAGTAACTTTATAACATTAAATTAATAAGTCACTTTAAAATAGAATATCATCAAAGCAACACAACTTATTAATTCAATTTAAATCTTGACAAAATTCTAGAAATAATCTCCTAAGAGTGTCCCATCACTACTACCAACTATAGGTGTATTGTCACAGAGCCTAATATTACTTAATAGAGATATCAAATATCAATTGTAAACTCCTAAAATTCCTTTGAACAACCAACCAAATTCTAGAACATTGAGCTAAATAATTTGAAATGAAACATCACGAATACTCAAGAGCCTAAATCTCCCTAATGAGTTCCCTAAATGTCTCACTAGGCTATGGGAACTGTATTCATAGGCTAACTTGAAAACCCTAAACCATTGGCTAGAAAGGGGACATTATGGTATACCCTCCCTAAACTTGCTTGTCCTCAAGCAATCTCAACTCTGGATGCTCCTAAATGTCCTCATTCTCCCACGTTGCATCCTCAATCGATAGGTTGTTCCACTTAATGAAGTATTCCCTGATGACTCTTCATCTCAAGTTGCACTCTCTAGTGTCAATGATAGCATCATAGGAATAAGAATAAATTTCCCCTCCTCATATAGGGGTGGTAATGTTGTAGATGGTGTTACATGATGCCATAATTCCTTCTTGAGGTGAGAAACACGGAACACATTGTGAACCTTGCTCTATTCCAATAAATCTAGCTCATAAGCCACCTCACCAATCTTCTTGGAAACTAAAATTGTCCATAGTAGCATGGTTGAGCTTCTCAAAGCCACTCTTCCTTAGAGTGGATTACTTATAAGGCTAGATCATAAGATAAATTATATCATCCTCCTTAAATGAATGCTCGCCTTTGTGCTGATTTGCATATTATTTCTGCTGATTCTGAGCCTTACGTTTATTTCTTATAGAGATCTCATGATTTCCTAGATTTACTACAACAAATACTTCACACTAGGAACCCTAGTATCTCTAAATAACAAATCTGGGAAATTGGTGGCGTCATAACCATAGAGAGACATGAATGGTGACATCTATATAAACATGTGGTACATAGTATTATAATAATACTCACATAAATTTAGCAACTTGACCCATGCCTTTTCCTTCCTTGTAATGTACTTCCTTAGGTATCCCTCCACCAATTTATTGACAATTTTTTTTGTCCATCTGTCTGTGTGTGGTAGCTTGCTCAGAGTGAGTTTTGTTCCACTAGTTCTATATAAATCCTGCCAAAATTGACTCATAAATTTATTGTCCTGGTCATTTACTATATTCGAGGTAGCCCATGCAACCTGAATATCTCTCTAAATACTAGATCAACAAACTACATTGCCATGAAAGTAGTTGAAATCAAGGAAAAGGTGTACAAACTTTGTGAGTCTATCAACCACGACATAAATTCAATCACTGCTCTGAGTGTTGGGTAAACCCATAATATTTAAATCCATGGATATGCACTCCCAGTTTTTATTAGGAATGGGTAGGGGCTGCAATAAACTTGCAAGGAAAGGTTCTCTTTTTTTTTTTGGCATGTAGGAAACTCTCTCACATATTTGAGTAGCTCTGATTTGAGCCCTTTCTAATTAAATCACTCCATAATCTACATGTACATTTTAAAGTAACCTAGGTTACCTGTCATAGGGGCATCATGAAAAGCTCTCAATATCCTCTTCTTCATAGAAGATCTTGACACAAGAAAAATCCCCCCTTTGTAAATGATGAGGTCATTCACAAGCGTGTACTTTCCATTTGCAATTGTGCCATCAATGAGCTCAAAAGCCCACTTATCCTTAGCATACTTAGTTGTAATCAAATCTCTCCAATCCTCTGTAACCTCACGTAGACAACACAAGTAAGGTCTCCTTAAAATGGAATCCACAACCATATTATTCTTACGCTTCACATATATGTTATGTCAAAATCATAAGCCTACAAGTTGCTGACCCATTTTTGTTGTTGATCATTGAGGTCACATTGACTTAGGAAATGTTTCAAACTATTATGATCTATCTTCACTAAATTTTTTTTCCCACCAAGTACTATCTAAATTTAGCCAGGGTATGCATAATGGCTAACATTTCCTTATCATAAATATTGTAACCCCTCTCAATACCCCAAAGTTTCCTTCTATAAAAAGAAATTGTGTGGTTATCTTACATCAAGACAACACCAATGTCTTATCCTGAGGCATCACACAAAAGCTCAAACGGTTGTGTGAAATCCAAAATAATGAGTATTGGACACAAGCTCATCAACTATTTGAAACTATCAAAACATTGTTGTGATCTTAGAGTCCAAAAAATTCCCCCTTCTTCATCAATTCCATAAGTGAAGCTACCTATTGTGAAAACCCTTAACGAAGCAATAACTTAGAAACCACATAACCCAAAGAATCCCTTAAGCTATGTGATATTTTTTGGTTGAGGCCAATAAAATGTAGCCATCACCTTCTTGAGATCCATATTGACTCCCTCAGTACTAATGATATGCCCTAAGTATAATAAATCTCTCACGCCGAAGTCACATTTTGATTCCTTTACGAATAGAGATTCACTCTCCAATGTGCCCAACACTAAATCCAAGTGTGTTAGATGCTCAACCCAAGCCTTGTTGAAGACTAGTATATAATTGAAGAAGATTATGACTATCTTCCTCAATTGATCACTGAAGAACTTGTTCATACATGATTGAAAGGTGGTGAGAGCATTAGTTAGGCCAAAAGGAATAACCAAAAACTTATAGTGACCATAATGGCAACAAAATGTTTTATTTTCCACATCTGCATCTCTAACTCAAATTTGGTGATAGTCAAATCAAAGATCTATCTTGGAAAAGAAACATGCTTTGTGCAACTCATCAATCCATGGAACTACATACCTATTCTTAATAGTCTTCTCATTCAATGCTTTGTAGTCAATACACATCTCTATGGTGCCATCTTTTTTCTTCACCAAGACAATGAAAGATGCAAAGGGACTTTTACTTGGTCGAATATGACCCATCTCTAGGAGTTCCTTTATCATCTTCTCAATCTCATCCTTCATCCTCTTAGAATTTTTGTAGAGAGAAATAATGATCAAATTTGCACCATCCTTAAGCTTTATGATGTGCTTAGACCCTTTTTTCAGGTGGTCTACCATGAGGTAAACTCTCAAAAACCTTACCATGTTTGTCTCTCAATATTTATATGTTGGGTGGATACTCATGCTTCTTCTATTCAACCTATAATGGAAAGTATAACACTCTACAACCCACTCAACTTGATGATTCCTTATTAATCTCTCCATTCTCTTGAGTGAGATAACTCTAAGACTCCCATCTGACATACCCCTCGAAAATGCTTTTTGCCATTGGCTTCAAATTTCATCTCCATAACTTGTAAGTTGAGGGAAAACTCTCCAATAGCATGAAGCCACTTCATTTTAGGTACAACATCCAACTTTCCCATTCCAACCACATAAAAATATGCCTTGAACTCATAATCGTTCAACTGTAATGTGAGTTGAAATCATTTTGTTACAACTAGGAGTAAACCCATCAGGTACTCTCACCTTGAATCCATCAAACTCTATTTTCTTAAGTCCACACTTAGCTACAAGTCCTCATCTATAAAATTATGAGTAGCTCTTGTATCAAGCAAGGTAATCACACACTCGCCAATCAAGTCTCCTCTAATCATGAAGGGTCCTTCTCTCTAAATTCTTGAGAGTTGAGTTGTAGGTGACACTTCTTCCCTTATTTTTTTCAACCCTTTTGATGTGCTATATTCATCATCACCTTCCTCGTGAATCTATTGTTTCAAACTTTTAGAATATGATCCATCCATATAAAATTAATCCAATTAACTTATTTTACCCTTAAGAGAACACATATGATGCTTTTCCCATGGCCCTTTGAAGGTGAAACATATTTTTTTCTTTCTCAAGTCTTGGGAGGTCTTATCACTTAGTTTTAGAAAGGGTTTCCTTTGTTAGTCTAAAAATTTATTTGGTGCTTTATCCCTTGAGGAAGAAAATGGTTTTGGCAGAAACATTCTTTTTGGGGAAATAAGCTCCATATCTCTTGCCTTCTTCATTGCATCCTATAAAGAAGTTGATTAAAGGCTTTGATCCATCCGTGTAAGGGTTATAAGAGAACCACACTGAAAATCACTACCAACCTTCTCTCTAATATACTAGTGACCATCACTAATATCGGCTAGAACTCTAAGTATAAGCCTCTAGTAACCCAACTTGCTTAACCTGTGCAAGTTCTTGGAAGAAGACCTCTAGATCTAAACTATCAAATCATTCGATCAGTTTGTTAGTAAACTCATCATAAGATATGATTGACCTATGTCCCAAATTCACTAATCCATGGTACCACCACTCATGAGCTATTCCATCTAGATGTAGTGTGCAAAACATGATTGCCTCTTCCTTAGACATGGGCCTCAAGGAGAGGAAAATATCTAACTTCTAAACCCAACCATGTGTGGTACAAGGATGGCCTCCATTAGAATTCTCTAATGTAATTTTTCTCACCACCTGCTAGAGATCCCTGGTACCCTACAAATGATCTAGTCTTTAGTTTTCCAACGAACACTACCCTCTATCTCCTTTGGTTCAGAAATTGGTCAATTGTCAACATGTTCTTGATGTTAGGAGGAAGTGAAGTATATTCTGCATGGTTGGTCCTAACCTCATCGACCTTTTTTGGCTACTAAGGAGGTAATTCTTGATGAATAGGCTTCTCAACACTGCATGTAAAGGTAGGTTTCAAGGACCTAGATGTTCCATTGAGTGAAATCATTGGCCTATCCTTAGGTTGTGCATTAGAACTACTAGAACTATCATGTTGTCTTTTATGACCAGGGGTAGGAACCTAGTTCATCTTGTGTAAGAATTCGGTGAACATATCCATCATAGTATAAATTTTCCTTTCTCTCCTTGCATCTAGGCTAATGGAACCAACATGCACTTTTTATCTATCTCCCATTACACCTGCAATAATCTCACTAACACTAGATATAATCCTTGGTATCTCTGCATAATTATAGATACCTAAAACCCCTAAGATAGTTTCACCCACTGACACTTGTGGAGGTTACCACACCCATGAACCCTTGTGATAAGTCTATTATTTCTCACTCATAAGTTAACCACACAAGATGGAAGGATATTTTTGTGCTTTGATACCGCTATGATATCCTCTCAGTGTTTCAAAAAGTTGACTTTTAAGTTTTTTGTTAAATTATGATATTGTGGTGTCGACGACACTGTTATAAATTTCAAGAAATTTCATAAAACAATAATGGAAGGGAAATTTTGTAAATAATTAAAAACCTAGTAATTTTTATTTATTCAAAACATAAAATTATCATACCCATAAGCCAAAATGAAATAGTTTGCAACCTAAGTTTTTACGACAATCACAATAGTCACAACAATTAGATGGAGGGATTTCATGCTTTAATTTTCTCCTTTTTTAATTATGGTTTTGAGCCTAATTTACTAAATGTGATTGGAAAACCCAAAGAAAATATTTTACAGCCCATAAACAAAATAGGTTTGCTACTTAAGACCCATGTGCCTATTCTTTGGGTTTATATGGCCTCAAGACTCCCACATGCCACTTGAACACTCATTTTTTGCTATTGTAAACCACATATTATTTGGTAGATCTATGTGCCCAAGCTAGGAGAAGAAAATACCTTAATTTAAAACTCAAAAACCTCTCTTTCTTCTTCTTGGATTATACATCCTACAACAGTACTGAAAATGGTTTGTCTTACTCAAATCTGTTGATGTAAATTGTACAAATTGAAAGTAAATGCTAAGTAAATATATGAATGCTTAGATTGATGCTCTTTGTGTGAACCTATCCATACTAGAACCCTTAGAAAGTGTCTCATGCCTCTAGATTATATCCTAATTGAGGGTTTCCATCCTCATACCAACTAGAAACTTCATAACTACAACCTTGTGCTCAATTTTCAATTTTTGAATGATAAACTTGGATGATGAAAAAAAAGTTATTTCCTCTCCTTTTCTTTTCCAAATCCATGTCCAAGATTAGGTCTTTTCTTTTTCAGTAATAAAATATTAACATCTTTCCCACTGAAAATCCAATGCTAACTTGCCTATGAATAA
>VDFB02283751.1:0-29394 GCA_007258455.2 Sequoia sempervirens | reverse complement strand
GTCTCATTGTATTGGCTTGATGTGGTGGAAGTTGGTGGTGGTGGAGTTGGCGGATTTGGAATGGCATTTGTGGTGAGCGATAATGTTGTGTTGGTGTTTTGAGTGGTGAATGGTGTTGTTGATGTGGTGGTTTGAGTGATAAGTGGTGTTGTTGATGTGATTAGCCCTTGAGAGACCATTCTTTGTGATGTTATGGGGGTTTTTGATGATGTTGCGATTGCTTGTGTAGTTTTCATCTGTTACGATATTGATGACAAATTTTGAGCATTTGGCATAATGCTTTCATTGATATTTGGGATGTTTGTTTGATCGATACTTGGTAAGGGGGGAACCCCTAAGCCAAGGAATGGTGTAGATGATGATGGAAAAAGTGGAAGTGGTGGAAATGTAAGGGTTGCAAGTCCTTGAGAAAATTTTGTGGTGTAAAAAATTCCCCGTGGTTCGAACATGTCTCCTTCCTCTTGTGAATTTGTGAGGAGAGAAATTTGGGGTGTTGCATGGAAGAATGATGATGATGGATCATGATGGACGGTGAGAGGAACATTCTTATGTAATGGGTTTTTGGGTATGTTTTGTTCCAAGGTGGTGTTTGTATCCAATTTTTTATTATTAACAAGGGGGTGTGCTTGAATAGCATTAAGAAATACATTTCCCTTATTAAGGTTAGGTTGGGTTGGAGCAAAAGATGTCATGATTTATGGAATGTTTTGAGTGATATTTTGGGATGGGAATGGTGGATGAGATTGGAGGAAAATATGTCTCCACTATGGTACTCATGTCAAAATTTGAAGGAAATTTGGCCCCTTGCTTTGCTAGTTCGAGCATGTATAATGAAGGGTTAAGTTTCATCATGATATTGACGATCTTATGGTTTTCTGGATTTTGAAGCATTTGAGTTATTTCATCATGAGACATCCCAAACGTGAGGTCTTCTCCCTGGGCTTCTTCTTGTGGGTTTTGCGATGATGTCGGAAGGTCAACTATGAGATTTCCAAACCCAATGGAATTCATTTCAGGAGTGGTTTGACTTAGGTCATTTCTAGTAGATGTTTCTTTGTTGGCTTCCATGTTCCTCTTGTGTTGTGATCTAGTTTGCACCATAAAATAGGGATCAATCTTCAAGAATACGGATGGTGAATTCTTTAATTCTTTTGGATTGATCTAACCTTAGGTGTAGAAGATAATTTTTAGGGTATTTTAAGGATCAAAGGGTGATAATGATATGGATGTAAGATGGATGTTTGATGGATGAGTGGAACTCTTGAGAGAATCTTGAAGGGAAATGTTAAACTTTAGGACTTGATTTAGGTTTGATTTATTTCGGATTCAAATTTTGGTGGACTCATAAACTCTAAGAGGTTGGATGTTGTCCTAGAGTTAGATTGTTCACAGGATGATAATTTGTCTAGGTGTGAGAAGAAGGATTCATCTAAACACACCTATCCAAAAAAGATAATGAACTTCTTAATCATATGATGTTGGATCTTATCAAGGGATAAATTTGTTCACAAGTTTGATAATTTAATCAAATATGTGTACAAGGATGCATCAACACATATTCAATCAAACAAGGTGATTTTTACTGATTTTAAGTGTTTTTCCCAAAGTTTGACATAAAGAGTTTTTTCAAGACTTTCCAAGAGTTGTTGATGAGATGATTTATGGTTTTTTTTTATGTTCAAGGATGTATGAAGTTTTGTTTTGATCCTAGGATGTACCTAAAAAGACACTTGTTTACTTAGACCTCGATATTGAAGAACAAGCTTTTCTCTAAACCAAATGTTCAAACTCTCTTAAAATATTTGGGTTTTGGCAGTAATAGAATGAATACAAATCGGGATTGTTCCTTGAAGCCTTTCTGTAAAAGTTAAAAAGTAGTATTTTTCTGACTTCGTATAACATAGAGAGATGTTCTTGATGGGCTTTCAGACTAAAGGCTTTCACCTTTGGTTTCTTGATCTTGATTTTGCGTGAAATCATTGGAGACACATGTGTGGGGTCCAATTGTACATAATCTTTGCTTAATGACTTCATTTTTACCACAAACACTTCTTGATTATGTTTTCAAACTGGTTGTCCAATGTCTCAACTTCTTCTCATTTCACAAGGTGTATTATTTGAAACTTTGATGAAATTAAGGCAAGGGTTACCTATTGATTAAATTTAGGGTGCAAATTGAGATGTAAATTCAAGTGTTTAGAAACCTCTAAGGATGTAATCCCAAGGGAAAGCAATAACATGAGAATTTGGTCAATGGTATTTGCCTCCTAAAGGGTTTGAAATTTTGAGAATCATGTTGAATGTTTGTTTGCAAATGTTTTCAAACAACCAAAGTGTTTTGTAACCAAGAAAAAGTACACCCCTATGGATATGAAAGATAGTATTTGTTGAGTCCCCACTTGGACAAGTCCAACTATACTTATCTTTAGCGAATGGTTAGATTCTTGACCCCACTAGCTCCCCTCCATGACACTCACTTATACGGGGCAAACAAGCATCAACACCCATGAAACTCCCATGGCATGTTTTCCATTTCTACTAAAAGATCGTAAAAGTGTGGGGTGGCTTTAGAATGACCGTTCTTGCACCAACAAATAGATTAAAGGATTTTGGAAAATTCTAGCGCATGGGTTTTAATAAGGAATTTTCGTTCGTGGAGATTGACCCATATGACAAGAGTCCCCTTTCGGATCCATCTTGTCGAAATCAACCGCGTGCTATTGGCGTTTACTCCAATACCCACATTTATATCTCGGTTGGAAATACTCTTGTCTTTAGAGTGTTACCGATTGAGTTGTTCCCTTGGGTGAGTACTTTTTCCCCAACGTAGGTACTCTAGAATAAACAAAAGCGAGTAGCGAAAAAATCCATAACTCGATCAATCTTTGATGGCAACAAAGAGAGAGGATATACACGATAATGCCCCCACTCACACTCACACAAGATCCTGTTCAATTTTTAAACCCAAATCGAAGTGTGGAGGTGATTGCTTTATCTCACCATAAAGTCATGAAAAAAGCCTTTTGATTCTCAAGATCGCTATAAACTGTGAGAGAAGTGCATACATCCTTTTTCAATGCCTTTAGTTTAAGTAAGCCTTCACGAAAAAAAAGTTGCACTTGCTCTTTTTAAATCCACAACGTAAAATGTGAGTTCTTTTTAAGCACCAAAAGACGAGTCAGAGATACTTTGTTCAATTGTTAATCCAAGAAACAAAATCTAATAAGTTGCATTCCTAATGTTCATTTTAGCCTTTGCAAGAATAAATTGAAAGATTCTTTTTAAACCCAAATGACATTAGTGTTCTAAGGAAGAAAAGATAACAATTTCTTGAAAAAGTGTTAAACAAACACTTAAAATGTTTAAAAACACTTTGATCTTTCAAAATATCATCCTCGTGCTTCTCCTCCTTTCATTTTCCTTTCGCCTTCTTTGTTCTCCTTTGTTTTCCTTCATTATCCTTCTACTGTCCTTTCGCTTTCCTATTCCATGTTGGATTGGTGTCAAATGTACCAATGACCCTTTCCCAATCCTTGTTAAAAACTCACAAGATGCAATGCAATGGTGATGGGAAAAATTAGTTCTCAGTTGAGAGAGTGACTTTGCATGAGATTGTAGATGATTTGATGAAGGATGAAGCCTTTCATTTATAGATTTTCAAGTTGGAAGAGAGCTCAAAATAGAGCAATGTGGGATAAAGATTGGACCAATGAGATGAGGCCACTTGTCAACATGTCATAGGTTGAGGAATGTGCAAGTTTTGGCCAATGTGCCCAAGAGAGGGAGATTCAAATTTGAATTTGTGAATTAAATGTTGAGAGGGGGACATGAAAGAGATAATTTATTGCAATGTTGGAAGGGACAAGTCAACTTGTCTTCATATTCAAACTTGAGGGAATATTCCATTTTTATGCCAAGTTGAAAGAAAATGATGAATTTATAAATGAATTAAAATGATTTATTGGTGCAAGTGGAAAAAGCTAGAGGATGTGATGGGTGGTTAGGTTAGGTTATGATTAGATTAGCTTAGGTGATGATTAGTTGATTTTGACCCATTTGACTTGAATATTTTGATTTATTTAAATCAAGAGGGAGAAATATGACTTTTGAGATTTAATTAAATAAAGTTTGGTTTATTTAATTAAAAGGTTGATGTGAGACTTTGATTGATTTAATTTAAATGAATAACCTTAGGAATGAATTAAATAGTCCTGATTTACTTGGTGAATGGATTTGAAGAGCTTGATTAATTTTATGAGCGGGTGAACGTGAACTTGGTTTACTTGATGAATGAACCTAATTAAATGCATGATGCTAATTTTAAATGTCTACAGATACATGGCATACAAAGTTATACAAAAAGATAGTCTATAAATGCATTGTGGATGTGAGTGTAGTAAAAGCATATGATGTTAACCATTCCAGCTCTGGCTAAAATCTTGAAGATCCTCCCACCCATATTCTCGTTTAGAAAGGAATTCATTGGACCTAACCTCCTCAATCATTAGATTATCTCCCTCATTCACATGAAGCCTAGCATGGCAGACTTCTTTTGGCTCCTTTAGTTTCCCTCCTACCATTTCATTGAAGACCCTTTGGAATTATCTTAATTCTTTAAGAAAGGTTTTAGAGTCTTCATAATTGTGATTCCATGTGTGCTCATATCTCACCTCCCCTTTGTTAACTATGATTGTACCATCTCCAATTAGCTTCATGAACTTGGACATTGAGATCTCCATAGTAAACATACCCTACGAAACAACATTAAAAAAATGAGTCTTTAATAATATACTCAGTAAGTGCCCTCTTACAACCCTTGAAATTATCCAAATTCCTTTCCTTCCAAATGTGCCATCAAATTTCAATAGAGAGGAAATCCCAAAATAATTTACATCCATTATTAATTAATACATCTTTCCAAATAATCCTATCATCTTAAACCCCAATCATTAGATCATTAGAAAAAATATTATAAAGTTTATTTGCATAAAAAATAATAAAAAAAGATATGCATCTTAGATTTTGAAGTTCTACAAATATTGCAGATATCCACATCATTGTGGTTAATTTTAAATGAAACTTTATGAATAGGAACATGCCATCTAAAATAGGCCTTCTTAGGCTCATTCACATTATGCCAACCTTCATTAGAAAGTGAGACCCCTAGCTTTTATTGACACATGCTAAATAACAAATTCATTGTTAACTAGAGACTTCTAAATAGTTTTGGCATTGATCCCTAGTAGTGCAGATCCATCCTTCCATTTAAGGTTACAAGATGGATCAATGTCACCATCTGTGTCTAGGGGCGAGCTGGCATCTCTCCAAGTTCCTAGGAGGGTAGTGTAGGTTCTTAAATTGGAAGATAGGATGTTGTATTCTCCATAGAGCGTATTCGAGCTTTTAAGCTAACCATTGGACAAGATGTATTTCAATGTTTGAATACCTTTTTAAGCCCATTTTTAGCAAAGCACCCTTGTAGCAAGGCAAAGAGGATTCTATTATGCTCTAGGTTCCACCATATGGAGCCATAGGTTTGACATTTCATAGTATTGTGAATGGAAATCTTAGCATGTATAAACACCACACTATGCTTAATCAACTCCCAAGCCTTCCAAATACTTTTAAAGACCAAGGAACCAGTAGTGGTCATAGGGTGTTTATTGATGAGAATAACACTGATGGGTGGCTTATTCCAAGCCTTAGTTTTCTTAGGAGTAGCAAGTTGAATATTATTTCTCACTAGAACCTTCCAAGGCTCTTTTCCATCTAGATCCTTGAAAATCCATTTTTCAGCTAATGCCATGTCATGAAGCCTTAGGTCTTTTAGGTCTAACCCACCCTACACATTTTCAACACAACACAAAATCCATTTCATTGATTTTTTTAATTTTTCCCTTCCCATTTGACCATAATAAATTCCTTATCATTTTTGTATCTCATTAACTTCAAAGCTGCTAAAGAACCAAAAATATGAGATGTAAATGTTATAAGAGGATGAAATATTTTAACACACTTGCATCCTACATGCTAGTGGCATGTATTTCCTATTCCGTCCATCAATTTTTTTCTCAATTTTGGATTTAATCCATAGCCACATCTCTTTTAAATTAGGGTTGATAGCAAAAGAAATCCCCAAGTACCTTAGTTTATTATGGGGACACCACACTAAAAATCATATTTCTTGATCTACTCGAGTAAAACTTCCCACTCCAAGATGATAGATTTATAAATGGAAATTCTTGCACTTAAAGCTTTATAGAAGAAGGTCAACTTTTTAGCAATAAATTTATATTGTTTTCTTCTAATTTTTGAAAGATAGTAGTGGCATCTACAAACTATATGTTTAATAGTGCACTTTGATTTGGGAGCTTTAGGCCCCTAATCGTAGGTGATAAGGTGTTTTCTCTCAATAACTAGAATAAATCATCTGATGCAATAATAGAGAGGTTCGGTATGAAATGACATCCATGCCTGATTGATCTGTTAAGTATGAACTCCTACGATAGTGAGCCATTCACCTCCACTTGTGCCACAAAATCCTTTAAGAGTGTATCTACCATGTTACAAAACACAATAGGAAAACCAAAGGCTTGCAAAATTTCCCTTAAAAAAGACCACTCTACCCTATCGTAGGCCTTTTCAAAGTGAAATAGGATCATGGATGCATTTTGGTTTGAGCATCTTTCCCACTACATTGCCTCCTAGCTTGTAATCATATATTCCAAGATTTACCTCCCTTTTATGAAGCTAGTTTGAGTATTGTTAATGAATTTGGAAAGAAAGTTGACCAGTGTTATAGCAATTGCTATGGTCGGGATCTTATAAGATACCTTTAGTAAGGATATTCACCTCCAATTTTTTATCAAGGTTTTATCTCCTCATTTAGGTGGGAGCTTAATAATACCTTCATTAATGCACTTGTTTCGTGAATGTTTATCCAGTCCATCCATGTATACTTGTAGTAAGTCCTCACAAATCCACTCTACAAAAGTTTTATAGAATCCCACGAGCAATCCATCACTACTAGGGACTTATCATTGTTCATGGAGATAATTGAATTTTTAATCTCTTCATTGGATATGCCAATAGCCAGCCTTGAGGCATCTTCCTCGGATAATTTTTTGGGAATACCTGTCTTGATGTAATCTATGGAATTTTGACTACCCTCATCCCCTCCCTCAGAATTGAAGAGGTTCTTAAATAAAATTGAGAATTGTTTCAAAATGTCCCCATTGGAGGTGAAAAGACAGTCATCATTCCAAATTTGGTTAATTTGTTCTTTTAAACCTTTTTCCATAATGCATCTAAAGAAAAATTTAGAGCATTTTTCACCATAGTTTAATCAGTTCAACTTGACCCTCACTTTTAACCCATGAATTCTATGAGCCAAAATTATCCTTAGGTTAGTTTTAGCAAGAGAAAGTTTTAAACATAACCTCTCTTCCTTTGGATTTGATTGGACCATATATTTTTCTATGAATAACTTGTCTTGAAGATCATTCTCTTCTCTCATTCTCTCCAATGCTCTTTTTTAAACCTATGGTTTGGAAAAATTTCCTCCAACCACTTACATTTATCTCCCATATTTCAATGGATTTTATATCCGTTAACATCCATTTATTAATTTACTTCAGAGTAATGATAGCATCCTTTCATCCATTGTCATTTAGAAGATGAGTGTTGAGGATGAAGCCTATTTTTTTGTCCTCCTTAGTTCTGCCTCTATTATTGAGTAACCTTTCCCTTATCAGATGGTGATTTGAAAGTGTGTATGGATATACACTCACTTTATGTCCATCATTATTTGGAATAAAGATAAATAAATATCTATTGGCATAAAT
Source organism: Sequoia sempervirens (assembly GCA_007258455.2). NCBI lineage: Eukaryota > Viridiplantae > Streptophyta > Pinopsida > Cupressales > Cupressaceae > Sequoia > Sequoia sempervirens. Next base: position 21,550 of record VDFB02283751.1, on the reverse strand, counting down.
TATGTCTAGCCTACAATATATATCTTTACCACCTTTTTGGGCATTGCACCAAGTAAACGAGATCCCCTTACATCCTTTCTTCCCAGCTTCCATGGGGTGAATCAAGTTTAACTTAGGCTTCATCCTTTTACAAAATATTTTTCACTACCTTTCCAACCCATTTCAATGTCACCCCACTTATCTTCTAGGTTTTAAACCATATTAAAATCACCCCCAAGGATCCAAGGAACATCTGATATGTTGGAAAGCTATTGCAAAGATTTATCATGTCCCTATGATCATTGGGGGTGTAAGTAGAATATTCCAACTTTGTCTTCAACTTTCTCTAAGGTTATATAAACCACCTTGTTGCAGGGGGAGGTGTCATGGCCTGTAACATGTTGTGACCATCAGTTGGAGAAGAGTATGGAAACACCTCCCCTACCTTTTTCATGATAAGTGGTGAAATAGGAAGATCCTTTCTAAATGAACCTTGGATTGGTATCAAGTGTGAATCTAGTAGCTTTGGTCTCTGGGAGGATCATAATATCCTTTTTTCCTTAAGGTTAAGAAACCTTCTGATGGTATATATTCTATTAGGGGACTCAAGGCCCTTGAAATTCCAAGAAATGAAATTGAAATTCATTTTCGAAATTCATAAGGGAGGAACTTTTTTCACTCTTGAACTACTCAAAGAATTTTTGCATCCTTTCTTCTACTTCTAACCTTCTTGGTGTAGGCATCTAAATTAGAATATATATTTTTCTTTTTGTCTTTGCTAACTAGATACCTCCTCTACCCACAAATATAGATTTTGCATATTTCCTAGGTCTTCTTGGGCCAGCCATGGGCCTTTGTTCTTTCTTAAGTCGTAGATCAGTCATACTCACATTTTCTATACCTCCTATAATCTTTGTTGATTCTATGTTGGTATCAAGGATGGCTTTAGAGTTCTTATCACCTTAAGGTTTTTGAGACTTAGCTTTATTTTCTATCCTAACATTCTCATAGTCTCCACACCATGAATCATTTCACCTCTTGGATTGAAGGAGGTAGGTTCAACATTACCATAGGGAGATAGGTTCATATTACCCCTAATTAGAGATCTACCCAAAATCCTATTGGCAGCTTCCCTATTTTTATTTTTACTTTCATCAAACTATTGTTCTAGGGTAGAAGTGCTTGTTTCGTTGGGATATAATAGGGGTCAACTCTCTGGTGTGAGGGACTCAAGGCTATATGAAGCCCCATCATGAGCATTTATCAGGATATTATCAACCATGAAGGCCCCAACATATTCTTGAGTGGGTGTGACAATATTATCAGCCCTATATCCCGCTAGCCCAATAGGCTTGGAGGTATGCAGTATCTTGCTTTGGTGATGAAGAATGAAAATTTCCTAGTGCCTAGCCTTGACTTCAAAGATTAGTTCCTCCAAAAAAGTAAAACCCTATTAATCCTAATGGAACTACCATTAACCACCATATTCAACTTATGAAGGTTCCATTTCATATTTCCATTGCAAGTGCCACTCTTTATCTTAAAGTCAACTTCCTCAGGGATAGGAAATTGTTTCTACTAGATACTTCTTTAACTATCTCTCTACAATACTCTTCCTAATTTTTTGCATAGCAATTTGCTAAGAATTTAGCTTTATGATTAGTAATACATCCCCCATGGGAGACAAACAAGTTGTAGAAGGGGGAACCAAAGAAGCTTTAGGCCTGTTAGGTAATATGGTTCCAACATCATCTTGATCCACCTTCTTGCTTTCATCATCATCTGTGAGGATGTAAAATAAATTTTTTGACACTATGTTACTTGAATCTTTGTGAGGGGTTGAGAGGAACTTGGTCTCTTCAAGGTATCCCCCTTGCAAGATGAAAAAATAAAATTTGGAGATGGATTTTTACCATTCAAAAATTCATAAGGACAATCATTATGAGTTATCTTATGTTTAGGGTCATGGACATACCCATATGAGGTGGGAAAAGGCTCCTCTTGGGCTGGAGTAGGGTTAGGAGTGGTGTCTAACCCAAAAAATTTAGTTAATTTTAGTTTTGCTTTCCCCTTAATAGGTTTCCTCTAAATTATGGGGTTGTTATTTCTAATATTCCCCTCTTTTCTTCATAAATAACAAGCATTTAAACCTCATAATATTTCCAAGGGGAATTAAAAAGGATCTTCATCATCATTAGATTCAATCTTGTCTAGAATTTATAGCACATCATATAAATAAATTAGGGTATGAGTGTCCTATTTATGGAGGGAAGCTTTTTCTTCATCCACCAGCACCATGCCACCAATTGGAGCAAAAAATTGGGGAGGAAGCTTCTAGTGTTAGCGGAGACATTCTTCACTACCACCCATATAGGGTATGATAGTGCTAATAATTCATCTACAATGTCATCAAGATTCCAAGCAATAGTCCACAATCTACACCGTCCCACATTCCATACGATGTCACTTTAGGGTTTCAAAACTGACTTAAATCAGTTTTTTGTTAAATTACGATTTTTAATTTTTTTTCTACTATCAACGGTAGTGCCAAATTTTTTAAGAAATTGCATGAAAGAACATAAGGGAAATTACTTAAATAATTGAAAACCTAGTAATCTTTATTTATTCAAAACATAATAAGATCATACCCATAATCTAAACTACAATATTTTGGAACTTGAGTTTTTACACGACAATCACAATAGACGTGACAATTAGATGCGAGGACAACATGCTTCAATTTTCTCTTTTTTTATCGTGGTTTTGATGCTAGTTTAGTAAATGTGTTTGGAAGCCCCAAAGCAAAGATTTTGTAGCCCATAGAACAAGTTAGTTTGCTACTTAAGACCCACATGCTTCTTCTTTGGGTTTGTACAACCTCAAGACTCCCATGTGCCACTTGAATGCTCCATTTTTGTTGTTGTAAACCATGGATTCTTTGGCAGATCTACAAGCCCAAGATAGGAGAAGAAACACCCTTAATTTCAATCTGCAAAACCTCTCCTTCTGCTTCTTGGATTGTACAGGCTACTACACTGCTGAAAATGCTTTTTGTATTATTCAAATTTGTTGATGTATTGTAAAATTTGAAAGTAGATACTAGGTAAATCTGTGAATGCTCATATTGATGGTCTATGTGTTAATCCATCCATACTATAACCCTTAGACAGTCTCTCACACCTATATATCCTATCCCAATCAAGGGTTTCCATCCTTTGATCATCTTGAAACTTCATACCTGCAACCTTGTTCTTAGTTTTCTATTTTTGAATGATAAACTTGGATGATGGAAACAATGTTCTTTTCTCTCCTTACTCCTTTTCCAAATCCAAGCCCATGATTAGGTTTTTTCTTTTTCAAATATAAAGTATTAATATCTTTCCCACTCAAAATCCCACACCAACTTTCCTTTGCATAATAATTTAATATTTTATGTTTGTCTTGAAAAGTGCCTCCTTCACTTAAATATTCATAAAGTGACTAATATATGAATTCTTTTAATAAAGTCACTTTATTGCTTTATGTAACAACCAAGTTATAAATTATTTTATCAAAGTAACTTTATAACATTAAATTAATAAGTCACTTTAAAATAGAATATCATCAAAGCAACACAACTTATTAATTCAATTTAAATCTTGACAAAATTCTAGAAATAATCTCCTAAGAGTGTCCCATCACTACTACCAACTATAGGTGTATTGTCACAGAGCCTAATATTACTTAATAGAGATATCAAATATCAATTGTAAACTCCTAAAATTCCTTTGAACAACCAACCAAATTCTAGAACATTGAGCTAAATAATTTGAAATGAAACATCACGAATACTCAAGAGCCTAAATCTCCCTAATGAGTTCCCTAAATGTCTCACTAGGCTATGGGAACTGTATTCATAGGCTAACTTGAAAACCCTAAACCATTGGCTAGAAAGGGGACATTATGGTATACCCTCCCTAAACTTGCTTGTCCTCAAGCAATCTCAACTCTGGATGCTCCTAAATGTCCTCATTCTCCCACGTTGCATCCTCAATCGATAGGTTGTTCCACTTAATGAAGTATTCCCTGATGACTCTTCATCTCAAGTTGCACTCTCTAGTGTCAATGATAGCATCATAGGAATAAGAATAAATTTCCCCTCCTCATATAGGGGTGGTAATGTTGTAGATGGTGTTACATGATGCCATAATTCCTTCTTGAGGTGAGAAACACGGAACACATTGTGAACCTTGCTCTATTCCAATAAATCTAGCTCATAAGCCACCTCACCAATCTTCTTGGAAACTAAAATTGTCCATAGTAGCATGGTTGAGCTTCTCAAAGCCACTCTTCCTTAGAGTGGATTACTTATAAGGCTAGATCATAAGATAAATTATATCATCCTCCTTAAATGAATGCTCGCCTTTGTGCTGATTTGCATATTATTTCTGCTGATTCTGAGCCTTACGTTTATTTCTTATAGAGATCTCATGATTTCCTAGATTTACTACAACAAATACTTCACACTAGGAACCCTAGTATCTCTAAATAACAAATCTGGGAAATTGGTGGCGTCATAACCATAGAGAGACATGAATGGTGACATCTATATAAACATGTGGTACATAGTATTATAATAATACTCACATAAATTTAGCAACTTGACCCATGCCTTTTCCTTCCTTGTAATGTACTTCCTTAGGTATCCCTCCACCAATTTATTGACAATTTTTTTTGTCCATCTGTCTGTGTGTGGTAGCTTGCTCAGAGTGAGTTTTGTTCCACTAGTTCTATATAAATCCTGCCAAAATTGACTCATAAATTTATTGTCCTGGTCATTTACTATATTCGAGGTAGCCCATGCAACCTGAATATCTCTCTAAATACTAGATCAACAAACTACATTGCCATGAAAGTAGTTGAAATCAAGGAAAAGGTGTACAAACTTTGTGAGTCTATCAACCACGACATAAATTCAATCACTGCTCTGAGTGTTGGGTAAACCCATAATATTTAAATCCATGGATATGCACTCCCAGTTTTTATTAGGAATGGGTAGGGGCTGCAATAAACTTGCAAGGAAAGGTTCTCTTTTTTTTTTTGGCATGTAGGAAACTCTCTCACATATTTGAGTAGCTCTGATTTGAGCCCTTTCTAATTAAATCACTCCATAATCTACATGTACATTTTAAAGTAACCTAGGTTACCTGTCATAGGGGCATCATGAAAAGCTCTCAATATCCTCTTCTTCATAGAAGATCTTGACACAAGAAAAATCCCCCCTTTGTAAATGATGAGGTCATTCACAAGCGTGTACTTTCCATTTGCAATTGTGCCATCAATGAGCTCAAAAGCCCACTTATCCTTAGCATACTTAGTTGTAATCAAATCTCTCCAATCCTCTGTAACCTCACGTAGACAACACAAGTAAGGTCTCCTTAAAATGGAATCCACAACCATATTATTCTTACGCTTCACATATATGTTATGTCAAAATCATAAGCCTACAAGTTGCTGACCCATTTTTGTTGTTGATCATTGAGGTCACATTGACTTAGGAAATGTTTCAAACTATTATGATCTATCTTCACTAAATTTTTTTTCCCACCAAGTACTATCTAAATTTAGCCAGGGTATGCATAATGGCTAACATTTCCTTATCATAAATATTGTAACCCCTCTCAATACCCCAAAGTTTCCTTCTATAAAAAGAAATTGTGTGGTTATCTTACATCAAGACAACACCAATGTCTTATCCTGAGGCATCACACAAAAGCTCAAACGGTTGTGTGAAATCCAAAATAATGAGTATTGGACACAAGCTCATCAACTATTTGAAACTATCAAAACATTGTTGTGATCTTAGAGTCCAAAAAATTCCCCCTTCTTCATCAATTCCATAAGTGAAGCTACCTATTGTGAAAACCCTTAACGAAGCAATAACTTAGAAACCACATAACCCAAAGAATCCCTTAAGCTATGTGATATTTTTTGGTTGAGGCCAATAAAATGTAGCCATCACCTTCTTGAGATCCATATTGACTCCCTCAGTACTAATGATATGCCCTAAGTATAATAAATCTCTCACGCCGAAGTCACATTTTGATTCCTTTACGAATAGAGATTCACTCTCCAATGTGCCCAACACTAAATCCAAGTGTGTTAGATGCTCAACCCAAGCCTTGTTGAAGACTAGTATATAATTGAAGAAGATTATGACTATCTTCCTCAATTGATCACTGAAGAACTTGTTCATACATGATTGAAAGGTGGTGAGAGCATTAGTTAGGCCAAAAGGAATAACCAAAAACTTATAGTGACCATAATGGCAACAAAATGTTTTATTTTCCACATCTGCATCTCTAACTCAAATTTGGTGATAGTCAAATCAAAGATCTATCTTGGAAAAGAAACATGCTTTGTGCAACTCATCAATCCATGGAACTACATACCTATTCTTAATAGTCTTCTCATTCAATGCTTTGTAGTCAATACACATCTCTATGGTGCCATCTTTTTTCTTCACCAAGACAATGAAAGATGCAAAGGGACTTTTACTTGGTCGAATATGACCCATCTCTAGGAGTTCCTTTATCATCTTCTCAATCTCATCCTTCATCCTCTTAGAATTTTTGTAGAGAGAAATAATGATCAAATTTGCACCATCCTTAAGCTTTATGATGTGCTTAGACCCTTTTTTCAGGTGGTCTACCATGAGGTAAACTCTCAAAAACCTTACCATGTTTGTCTCTCAATATTTATATGTTGGGTGGATACTCATGCTTCTTCTATTCAACCTATAATGGAAAGTATAACACTCTACAACCCACTCAACTTGATGATTCCTTATTAATCTCTCCATTCTCTTGAGTGAGATAACTCTAAGACTCCCATCTGACATACCCCTCGAAAATGCTTTTTGCCATTGGCTTCAAATTTCATCTCCATAACTTGTAAGTTGAGGGAAAACTCTCCAATAGCATGAAGCCACTTCATTTTAGGTACAACATCCAACTTTCCCATTCCAACCACATAAAAATATGCCTTGAACTCATAATCGTTCAACTGTAATGTGAGTTGAAATCATTTTGTTACAACTAGGAGTAAACCCATCAGGTACTCTCACCTTGAATCCATCAAACTCTATTTTCTTAAGTCCACACTTAGCTACAAGTCCTCATCTATAAAATTATGAGTAGCTCTTGTATCAAGCAAGGTAATCACACACTCGCCAATCAAGTCTCCTCTAATCATGAAGGGTCCTTCTCTCTAAATTCTTGAGAGTTGAGTTGTAGGTGACACTTCTTCCCTTATTTTTTTCAACCCTTTTGATGTGCTATATTCATCATCACCTTCCTCGTGAATCTATTGTTTCAAACTTTTAGAATATGATCCATCCATATAAAATTAATCCAATTAACTTATTTTACCCTTAAGAGAACACATATGATGCTTTTCCCATGGCCCTTTGAAGGTGAAACATATTTTTTTCTTTCTCAAGTCTTGGGAGGTCTTATCACTTAGTTTTAGAAAGGGTTTCCTTTGTTAGTCTAAAAATTTATTTGGTGCTTTATCCCTTGAGGAAGAAAATGGTTTTGGCAGAAACATTCTTTTTGGGGAAATAAGCTCCATATCTCTTGCCTTCTTCATTGCATCCTATAAAGAAGTTGATTAAAGGCTTTGATCCATCCGTGTAAGGGTTATAAGAGAACCACACTGAAAATCACTACCAACCTTCTCTCTAATATACTAGTGACCATCACTAATATCGGCTAGAACTCTAAGTATAAGCCTCTAGTAACCCAACTTGCTTAACCTGTGCAAGTTCTTGGAAGAAGACCTCTAGATCTAAACTATCAAATCATTCGATCAGTTTGTTAGTAAACTCATCATAAGATATGATTGACCTATGTCCCAAATTCACTAATCCATGGTACCACCACTCATGAGCTATTCCATCTAGATGTAGTGTGCAAAACATGATTGCCTCTTCCTTAGACATGGGCCTCAAGGAGAGGAAAATATCTAACTTCTAAACCCAACCATGTGTGGTACAAGGATGGCCTCCATTAGAATTCTCTAATGTAATTTTTCTCACCACCTGCTAGAGATCCCTGGTACCCTACAAATGATCTAGTCTTTAGTTTTCCAACGAACACTACCCTCTATCTCCTTTGGTTCAGAAATTGGTCAATTGTCAACATGTTCTTGATGTTAGGAGGAAGTGAAGTATATTCTGCATGGTTGGTCCTAACCTCATCGACCTTTTTTGGCTACTAAGGAGGTAATTCTTGATGAATAGGCTTCTCAACACTGCATGTAAAGGTAGGTTTCAAGGACCTAGATGTTCCATTGAGTGAAATCATTGGCCTATCCTTAGGTTGTGCATTAGAACTACTAGAACTATCATGTTGTCTTTTATGACCAGGGGTAGGAACCTAGTTCATCTTGTGTAAGAATTCGGTGAACATATCCATCATAGTATAAATTTTCCTTTCTCTCCTTGCATCTAGGCTAATGGAACCAACATGCACTTTTTATCTATCTCCCATTACACCTGCAATAATCTCACTAACACTAGATATAATCCTTGGTATCTCTGCATAATTATAGATACCTAAAACCCCTAAGATAGTTTCACCCACTGACACTTGTGGAGGTTACCACACCCATGAACCCTTGTGATAAGTCTATTATTTCTCACTCATAAGTTAACCACACAAGATGGAAGGATATTTTTGTGCTTTGATACCGCTATGATATCCTCTCAGTGTTTCAAAAAGTTGACTTTTAAGTTTTTTGTTAAATTATGATATTGTGGTGTCGACGACACTGTTATAAATTTCAAGAAATTTCATAAAACAATAATGGAAGGGAAATTTTGTAAATAATTAAAAACCTAGTAATTTTTATTTATTCAAAACATAAAATTATCATACCCATAAGCCAAAATGAAATAGTTTGCAACCTAAGTTTTTACGACAATCACAATAGTCACAACAATTAGATGGAGGGATTTCATGCTTTAATTTTCTCCTTTTTTAATTATGGTTTTGAGCCTAATTTACTAAATGTGATTGGAAAACCCAAAGAAAATATTTTACAGCCCATAAACAAAATAGGTTTGCTACTTAAGACCCATGTGCCTATTCTTTGGGTTTATATGGCCTCAAGACTCCCACATGCCACTTGAACACTCATTTTTTGCTATTGTAAACCACATATTATTTGGTAGATCTATGTGCCCAAGCTAGGAGAAGAAAATACCTTAATTTAAAACTCAAAAACCTCTCTTTCTTCTTCTTGGATTATACATCCTACAACAGTACTGAAAATGGTTTGTCTTACTCAAATCTGTTGATGTAAATTGTACAAATTGAAAGTAAATGCTAAGTAAATATATGAATGCTTAGATTGATGCTCTTTGTGTGAACCTATCCATACTAGAACCCTTAGAAAGTGTCTCATGCCTCTAGATTATATCCTAATTGAGGGTTTCCATCCTCATACCAACTAGAAACTTCATAACTACAACCTTGTGCTCAATTTTCAATTTTTGAATGATAAACTTGGATGATGAAAAAAAAGTTATTTCCTCTCCTTTTCTTTTCCAAATCCATGTCCAAGATTAGGTCTTTTCTTTTTCAGTAATAAAATATTAACATCTTTCCCACTGAAAATCCAATGCTAACTTGCCTATGAATAATAATTTAATATTTTATGTTTGTCTTGAAAAGTGCCCCCTTCACCTAAATATTAATAATGTGACAAAAATATGAATTCTTTTAATATAGTCACTTTACTACTTTATTTAATAGCCAAATTGTAAAGTTCTTTTTTTAGACTATAGGAATCGGTTGGGTATATGTCCCCCTATAAACTATAGTGCGCCTAGTAAACTTTTTTTCACATGATCGGTGGGGCTAGCATGACACACCCTTTGGTACCATGGGGATGGTGGGGAGACTAGACCCTGTTACCCATTTCCTCCCCCATTTTTATGGTTATTAGGTGCTTCCATATCCTCACTCATTAATGCTTAGAGGATTCAAGACCCTAGAAATAATGCAGATCATAAATGCAATTAAAATAACAAATAAACCATGTGAGAACACTTTACCACAAGCTAGATAAAACCCAATAAACACAATAAACACAATGGCACGAGGAACAACAATTAATGTAGATAAATTGAAGGTGTAAAAGGGCACCCACGTATGCACAAACCTTTGTGGGGGAGGGCTTGGCCTTCCCCACTTGACCACTTGTAGATGATCAAACCCTAGTTTTACTCCTCAATCACCTTATTTTTAATGTTTAATAATTGAGTTATATATAATATTTATTATATTACAAAAGTGCTAAATAATTTTATATTGATATAAATTAAACATTGTGTTGAGAAAACTAAAAAAAGGTAACACTTGAGATTAACAAGTTAATGACGTGAAGAGAAAAATTGAGAGAACTTCATGAAAATAAGAAATTAAGTATTAAGATTAAATATATAGCATTTTGTTAATTGAGTTAGATTCCCTATCATATATTGAAGTCATGCAAAAGAATAACTTATAAAAACAAAGCATGCAAATGTAAATAAAACATTTAATTAGGAAATAAAACCCTATAGTTTAACATACATTATCTTTACCAACTAAATAATAAATGATGATGCAAATTTAATTTCAAACTAAAATATATTAGAACATAATGTTAGTAGGGATCATACCTCTGTAACATTTATATATTGTTCTAATATATTATTATAAAATATTATATATTGTATGTTTTATTAACAATATCCTATTAAAATTAATTATAAGCTAGCAATTATTAGATTATTAATTATTTATGATGGTTTTTGTTTACTAGGCATGACTAATAGCCCTTCATATATTTTTACACTCTTCCTCCTATATTTAATGTCATTATCCCTCATTTTAGAGACTGAGATTTCCAAGATTTATAGTGAAGTATATCACTATGCACACATTATGTATTATCTATCATGTGGAAGTATATAGAGGAGTATAATAGGCTTAGCTTACTTATTTAATAAATTATTTTTGGAAGTGTATTTATAAAATGATTCTTTACAAGATTGTTTTTACGTGAAATGGTTTTCCCTATGTATGTGTTCAAAAAGTCGGGATATGACCCAAAAGTGGTTGACAACATTTTTTTATCTAATTTGATGAAACAAAAAGGGTTTATTGATAAATTTTTTAGCTTTCCACCACTAGAAGATATAACTTAATTGGATTTAAATGCATAATTATTTGTGATTTTCCACTTGTATTCTGAAGTCCTAATTGATAGGATGATTAAAAATCTATAATTATTAAATGATTTCACATTTTTTGAATCTAAAAGATGTGGCACATTCTATGCTTCCCATAGTATAGGGTAAAAAAAATATTTTTCATAAATTTTGACCAAGTTATGGTGGTTAGACGAACAAGTTTTAATTTAAAAAAAAAAATTAATAAAAAATTCATAAGTAATTATTTACTTGCAAAAATATTAAAAGAAAATTGGTATAAAATTTTAGTACTACTGGATTGAAATTTGAAAATTCCACCAAATAGATTTATTCTTTTCCAAAAGAGAACTAGTATCATATAAACTGCATTCAATTTTCTATTTATTTTTTTTTCCATATTTTTCAAATTATGTTAATAACCTATTCAAATGTTTATGTCAAGTTGCCTAACTCTATTTTTCTAAATTTTTATTGCCGCTTAAGGGCCTAGTTTGGACTTCTTGACCCATATGCTTGTATGTTTCTCATTTTCTTGATTTTAGGTTTTTTGATAATGATTAGTGTCCTAAGATCCTAATTTATGACATGGTATCAAAGATAGTTAGGATATACTAATCGTTTTTACAAGTTATACTATAAGACATATAAAACTTGATAGAAACATCTTTATGGTCAATCAACATGTGTGATAATATTGATGCAATACATATGGTGTAACTTTTCTATCATTTTAAAATTAATTCATCAAAGAAGGAAATACTAATCATTTTTTTACATGTTATTTTTCAAACTTCTTAAGGGTTTATTCATTTTGGACACATATTTATGTTCTTTAAATGGTTCTTATGTAATCAACCATTTTTTACACATGCATATTTTCTTGATAGCATCCTTCTAAATTTAAGCAATGTGTATGCATGTTAATGGTCCTTGGGATATCTTTAGAGGCCTTAAATCACATGTCTAGGTTTGGCATCAATCATATAAACTAGATATATGTACTAGTCAAAGAGAACATCGTGTTCACACATCTCTCTTGATATTTTAGATTTACAAAACCATGATTAGTTTTAAGATAGTGACTTTCTCCAACCACTTTTTATAATTTCATCTTCTATATATTATAATCTTTAAATATAATATTACAATATTCTCCAAAAAATAAATGATATAATTTATAGAATGTTTCAATAGCAAATTATTATATAACCATTTAATAAATAAATGACACAATTTACAAAACATCTTCTTTTTATGATAACGAACTAAAGTAATTAATAAACATATTTCATAATACATCAATAATCTTGAAATTCATAATATAGATGGTACATATTTAAAATGATATAATTTATCAATTATTTTAATATCATATTATTATAACCATTTAATAAATAATATAATTTACGAAGCATTCTCTTTTACATTAATAAACTAAAAGAAATTAATAAAAAAAATTTAAATGATACAAGAATTATCTTTGGTTCATAATAAGATGATGCATGTTAAAACAGATTAAATAAGAAGCTGAAATATCTTTATCTTAGATCCATTATAGGGATTCTGCATGTTATATTGTGCATGCATGTTAAAACAGATTAAATTAAAAACTGGAATATCTTATCTTAGATCTATAATAGACATTGTGCATGTTATTGTGCATGTTAAAACATAAAAAATAATCTGTACATTAAAAATTCCAAAATAACTGAACTTCCCCACTATGCTTTGATGGGTAGGACGCATCAAAAGAGGTAGTTGACGATAGACAGGCTGGAGTGAGAGTGGGAGTTCCAATTGAGAATGCAGCTACGAACTCAACCAATGACAGCTGCTCTAAGCGGTGGAGAAAAGAAATAAATAGGGATAAAACTGACGACGGCATGGTAATCTATATAAATAGATAGAGCTCTTACAATTCTTGAAAGAAGAAATATAGCTTTTGCATTAAGCTTGTTCAACTGTGAAATAAAAATCTTAATCGTGCTTTGCAGTAATTGGGTTACCGAAATCATGGCTCACACCACTAGAGGCGAAGACATTACTGTCGAACAGAATAGCTCATGGGAAAGGCGAATCATTACTTTAGATGGCACCGAACTGGTTATTGTAGGTAACCAGCCTGAAAATACTGCAGCACAGACAAATTTTGAGCAGTTTTATTTGAAAGTTGATGTTCTTCGTGAACATGCATTGTTTATTAAATTGGTATTCTATTTCTTACCTGGAATGCAATTGAAGAAGTTTGTAAGTGTGCTTCTAGAGAGCTTTGTAAATAGATATGTGAATGCAAAGAACAATGGCGCTCTTCAGGCTAATGTAGAAGCCAACAATGGCCAAGCGATGTTTTTAGTGGCTGCCCATCACCGTTATGGATGCTTTGATATGATTTATTTGATCCAGGATTATACAGGAAAACTTATTCTGGGCTTCGATGATGGTGAAAGTAATGATGAGCATCAGCAAGAGAAAAACCGAATCTCATCTGATCCTCTTCAAAGGCTTCGTGAATGGAATCAGCGAGCGGAGCTTCGTGAACGGAATGAGCGAGAGGAAGAATATATCTCAAGAGATCCTTTTCGTAACTTTCATAGACATGGCAACTTGATATATGGGCTTAACCATTGTAATTGTGCAAGTGATGATTCTGGAAGTGATGATTATGAAAGTGATTATTCTGAAAGGATGATTCTGGAAGTGACAGAGTTTGTAGATAATTAATGTTAACTATGTTTCAGAAAGGATGATTCTGAAAGGATGCAATGGAAAGAGGCTACAACCTCTATAAAAAAAACTGTCTTATTGTAATTTGATATATACAACTGCAAAATGTAATCCCTTTCGAAGAGCTGAATAGAAGTTGTGTTTGCGTTTAAACTGTTCTTTGTATTTTTTGTGGAGTGCTTTTTCCTCTGTTTTTAGTTTATCTCTGTTCTGGATTCTACAAATTTGATATATGGGTTTAACCATTTTGATTCTGCAAGTGATGATTCTGGAAGTGATGATTATGAATGTAATTATTCTGAAAGTGATGATTCTGGAAGTGACATGGAAATCTCACGAGAAGCTGCTACAATTGATTGTAGCCGCACAGCCTTTGGGATCGCCCAGTCAAGGAATAAGTTAGGATGCTGAAAATAGCTGAGAGGATATCAATAGTAATAACTAGCAGTCGTATGCATAGGCATGCGACAATCAGTCGATAGGGGCCAACCGCGGTGGGCAACGTTTGTGGTGAGGAGGGTTGAAGCTTTTAATTTGCATGGAAAGGTGACCGTGAATGGAACGGATGAGTTAGATTGTATGAATCAAATAATCATAAAAAATATTTTGTATAAATTTTAGTTTACACTAATAGAGAATTTTGAAATCAATTTTGAAATTTGTTTAAAAGTGGGAGCTTAAAAATTAAATGTATTTGTTTTGAAATCTATAGGCCTGCTCTGCTCTGCTTCTAGGAATTTAATGTATTTGAATAAGGCTTAATTGGTACATTCCCTGCATTTGGATAATGGACTCAAAGCTCTCTGTTAAATAGGTTGCATTCGAACAATTGTCATGCAGTTTCCTTACAGTCCATTGAATTGGTCTTTTGAATTACACTGAAGTGTCTTACTCTCTTTATAAATCCTGAAATTTTAATTATGCTTGAATATCTGAAAATCTATTTTATGGGTCAGTTATATTTTATTGAACTGTTATATTGAGTATCATTGTTCAGTGTTATTGTACATTATAGAATGGTAAATAAATATAAAATGATAGTATAATAATGTAATGCGGATGTTTTACTCTTAGGGTAAAAATATAACTAACAATTTTTTTAATAAAATATATTAACCTCTTGATATATGCTTTAGCCTGTTTGGCTTGTTAACTAGTTGTACATGTCAAATGCCATCACTCAAGCAATTTCATCAATGACACGCCACTCAAGGGTAGGGTGGAGTAAACATCAATGGGTGCACGAATTCCAACACATACACTCTAAACCAAAGAACAACTGGACTCTAACATCAGGTTTACTAGGCTCATTAATTGCCAACCCAAAAGTTGATGCTAACCTTTGCATGAACATTAATTTCCTTGTTAGAACTTTATGGTATGGGTTCTCACGTGGGGAAATCATATAAATATTATCAAATTGATTTACTAGAAACCATAAGGATTAATTGACAAAACATTATTTTACTAGATAGCCCTACCCCACTTTTGCCACCTTAATGATATCGATGATAATTAACATTTTATGTTTGTTCTTGAAAATTCAAAATGTGGGAGTGGACAAAATATTTGTAATTTGCCTTAGTTGTTAATTTTTTTATCAAATTTTTTTGTATCTAATATTAATATAATTATGTACTTGCCCCTAACTAAATAAATAATAAATATATACAAATTTATAACTTATGATGAGGAGAAATATATACCATTAAATAAATATTAACTCCCATTTTGTTAATTTCCCATAAAAGGAGGAAAAGAGGGAAACAAATAAAGAAATTTATTTTCTTTTAGTTTTAAAGTATTCCTAAGAGTACTAGCCTTTATTATTAAATAAAATCTAATTAATTTAATTAGAATATCTTCTTTTTAAGGGCATGTGAATCTAATTCCCTTCTTCATATATGAACTGAGCAATTGAAACTTTATTGATTCAAAGAAAAAAACCCCTTCAACCAAACCTGTCTCAAGCCCTTGAAGGCCTTAAGTACACCTGCATAACCCATGAAACCTCCATATAATTCCTCCAATTTACAAAGCAATGGGAAGATAAAACCATGTAAGTGGTTTCCCCAAACTAATTTCCACCAAAACCATTCTTGATAGTTGAAAACCACGAACCACCCCAACATGTAATTATGCTAGCACTCAAGATAGAATCCATGAATAGATAATGTATTTGACCAATAACTCGTTGAGAGCACAAATTCCCAAAACTAGCCCTCCACTATGAACATATCAACTAAGTAGGAACCCATAACATTATGGAAAGATGATCCACTTCTCCCAATGTAACTCCCAAGCATTACATGTGAGAGATGGTCAATTCCATTGATGGCAACGATTGTGTGACTGCCATTGATGACCTTCTTTATTCAATGCCATTACAACAATATCCCAAGCATTCCAAAGAATACTAATGAAAATAATATTTCTCTCAACACCTCATGATCATTCAAGTACTCATTCTAACAATATAAGAGATTTACACATCAAATTGCAAGTGAATATAGTTTACTATATCTTAACATAAAAAATGCAAAACCTAATACAAAAATGTATCAATTACGTACAAGGATGTATAAGAAAGTTCAAATTTGAAAACCTTAATAATTTGTAAAACCTAAAAAGAAGGTCAGATCAAGTGTAGGATTGGTTGGGCTCAACAAAATATAAAGAAAAAAAAAGTTTATTTATGAAGTTAACCTAGGATAATTAAGTAAATGCAATCAATCAAACACAATCAACCTAACATAATTAAGGGTTGATAAGGGTATGAATGTTTATCTTTGATCTACTCTTGAATATCTAGGGACTTGGTGGTATTTAGAAATATCATAAGGGTTGTTGATTTCTCATGGAGAGGCAAGTTCTCCTAGATCAATCCCCAAAAATTGAAACAAGATTAAAAATAGTTGGCAAGCACTCTAGATGTTCAAATTTGTTACTCATTTTTATTGCATTGAATCAAAATGTCTCACTATTAATTGCTCCAATGCTATAAGATAAATGAATGTTTTCATGATTATAATGAATATATTGTATGTTATTAATGCTAGCATATATCATCAAATTATGCCAAACATGTGTTTAGTCAACTCAAAGTGGGTGAATGACGCCACTTAGCCAAAAGTTTGAATTTTGAATTTTAAAATGAAAGGGAATAGGTTTGTGACCATGAGGTCACCCTTGCAATTGAAGAAGTGTCCTAGAATGGGTTAATAGTTAAATCTAAGTGGCTAACAATCAATTCCAGGTGGCTAATGGATAAATGAGGGCATACCCATTGGTGAATGTGATAAATGGGAAAATAAGGTAAATGTATAGATGTGTGTGAATAAGAATAGGATAGGGCTAATTGTATAGTGATTTAAGTATGCAAATTGATAAAAGGCTAGAGAGATGAGCTTGAATTTACATGTTGAGTCACTACGTACATGTATCAAGACATTTCTTCAAAATAGACACAAAATTGTGTGGGAAATGACATGGTATGCACAAATTTTACTATTACAATTACACACATATTGATTTACAAATGCTTTGCATATAGATTAAATTTACTTCAAAAGTAATACCTATTAATACTTCTTCTTTAAGAAAGAATGATTATGTATTCTCTAATAAAAATTTCACCATAACAAGACTTCTTGCAATTACTTCAATTGTAGCATACATAATTTCATATTGCACCTATCAATGTGCCCATTACATCTTCACGTGTGATTGCTAGTATATGTATGTCTCTTCAAAAAACATAGATGGGTTAAGCTCTCTCCTTACTCTTTGAGTAAGAGATAGAGTAAGAGATAGTAGGGGAGAGGACTAGATAGTATTACAAAACCTGGTTCAAATGAGCATACCAACAAGAAAGAACCAGGAAGAAAACCTTCGGTTGTAGCTCGATTAAGTACAAAAATAGACCCCTTTACAAAACCTATGAGTTTCCAAAATACATACCCCTTTACATTTTAAACATACCCTTTATACAATGCCAAACATTTACCCATATTTCAAAAACATCACTGGGTATAGATTATGCCGATACACAATTATGACCATTTTACATTGTTTCCAATTTGAGAATTCAAATTTTACAAAATTTTCCTATTAGAGGCATTCAGGGCACAGTCTTCACAATAGTAGTATGTTCACATTTGGACTGACAAGCACCTATACAAACCATCAAGGTAGCTTAGAATAACCAATCTATATTATTCTAAATGACACAAAATATGATGAGATGGTAATGCAAACTATAAAAGACGCTTAGAATAACCAATCTATATTGTTGTAATCTCTTGCATACCTCTCTAAAAGGATCAAAGTTGGCTATTGTTGCAGTAGGTCCATGATCGGTTATGCCAGAATATCGCAAAAGTGGGAAAATGAGAAATCTATATTGTAACAATAGAAAAGATGCTTAGACTAACATATCTATATTAATCTAAACAACCTAAATGATGATGAGTTGGTGATGCAAACTATAAAAAAGACACATACCTCTTTGAAAGCATCGAGGAGTTGGCTATTGTTGTAGCAGGTCCATGATCAATCATGCCAAGAATATCACAAAAGTGAGAAAATGAAAAATCTATATTGTCACAATAGAAAAGATTCTTAGACTAACATATCTATATTAATCTAAACAACTTGAATGATGATGAGTTGGTGATGCAAACTATAAAAGATGCATACCTCTTCAAAAGGATTAGAGCTAACTATTGTTATAGCAAGTCCATGATCAATCCTACCAAAAATATCACAAAAGTGCATACAAAATATCACTATTAAAGACACCTACATTGTAATAGTATATAAAATATCAACATTAAATAAAGAAAACTAATGAACTTAATCATAATGAACATAAGCGTTCTACCTTCCATTCTTGTAAATGCTATTCAAGTGTGCCTGAAGGGTCATCTCTTTGCTTAAGAGTATCCAATATTGCTTCATGATCAACATTACTAAGTGTCCATAGTTGTTTTGTCTTTGGTCTGGCATGATGCTTGAACAACTTAACATTTGTTGCTATAACAAGGTGTGAATACATGAGAATGGTTTTGTGTTTCTTGTTTCAATGCATAGTCTCCAAATGCAAGTATGCCATTCTTTCTAATCATGTATGTTTGCAACCAAGTTCCTGCAACCACAACTAAACCTGTAAACCATCATCATCTTCCATCGGTTGTTTTAGCTTATGCTTTACCTGCACACATCAAGCCAACCATCAAGCCAACCAATGTTCTGATCTCTCTTCATTCCCCTACTGTGCAACAACTGCAAAACTATGTCCTAGTTGTAGTAGATTTGAAAGCAGGTCATAATCAACTGAACTTTCCATTGTGTCATTTCTCATGGATATTGTTTGAGATAAAGGAGTTAGATACTATGTTACCCATGTATCCACTCACTCAATTGACTCGCATTGATGCCCCTCGCACTGAATACAACTCTAACCAAAACAAGCCAACTCTCGTGTCCAAATGGTCCATGTGCCTGCATGTGAGGATCGAAATGAATGCATCTTTGAAGAATCTTTGATTGTATGACAATCCAATCTGCCTCCCACTATACCCTCCTCAATGAACCAAAATAATCTGTGCACTATTGAATCAAGTTTCCCTCTCTGTGACAATGTTGAACTACACCAATCAACTATACAACGTGCATCACTGAATTTTTCTCCTGAAATGTTCAATTGCTCCTTAACTAGAGCTCTCTTTACGCATGCACCTGCTCCATCATGCTCCTCTTTCCCATGTCCAGCTTCAAAAAAACTTTAAATATGAGTTAGACCCCTCTCTACATGCATTCTACTCAACCAATAAAACATAAAAGCATTCTTGAATTGACCTATGCAATTATTTGACCAAATTAGATGTCGACCCAATGCTATATCGTGCTCCTGCAAGAACTCAAAAAAATTCTCGAAACAATGTTGGACATACTCAGATGACTGAGATCTATCATCACTCATATAAAAATGATACTCGCTGATTATTTTTCAATCCTCCTCTATAGTATCAGGTGCATGGCTAAACGTTATGTGGACAGAAATAGCATTTTGAATGGAATTGTAATACTGAGATTGTACCTCATTTTATGGTTGTAATGTGTAGTTTTCTGCAAAATCAACCATTGATATAATAGTGCCAATCAGAAAAGAGTCCTTACACATCCTAAATTGTTGATCTAACCACTGAGACCTATGACTATTCCTTGCATACTTGTAGAAATATTGTCCTTAAAATCTGAAATAAAATCAGTAACACTACATTCTTTTGTAACCAACTCACATATAGAACCTTCACCTCCACTTTACAAAGTATATTTGACTATCTCATATCTCTTTTTCTCAACAAGCTTCTTTCCAAATTCATGTTCAGAACTATCACGAAAACATTTAACAAAATTTGAAAAGCCACCACATTGTGAGCACTTTGCATTTAAACAATCATTTCTATCGAAAAAGCAACCATCATCTCTAGAACATAAAAATAGATCTAGCAAGTGCCTTGATGATTTCCGAAGATGCATTGCACCACACTCCTACAACATTTCATTAGTATGCAAAGTAGAATGGATATAGCATAATAGCTCATGGTACATTGAAAAATCCACATGGTATTTGCAACAACAAGTATTATGAATCTGAAGAGGCACACAATAAAATGGCTTCAAACCCTCAAAAGTCCTTTGTGAGATTTCCATATTTTTATGTGTTTCAATAATTTTTTTGAACAACATTGTTTGGCTTGATTCCAAGAAATGTTTAGGATGTGGTGTATAGTCTCAATTTCCAATTATTAACTTTAAAACATCCTTTGCATTGGGTGATACTTTAGAGTTATCATGCAAAAATTGTTGAATTACCTACTTTACATTATCGGTTAGCTTCTTATCAACATGTGGGAGCCTCCCGACAAAAGAAAATGTATCATTTTGAAGAGGATCATCTATTCTTTCTCTTCTTGCAAGTGCTCTATCCAAAGTTTTATGATTTATGTCAAAATCGATACAAGTTTGTCTTATAAAGTGAGCCTTTTTCAATTTATGGCTTACTAGGGCGGTTGTAATGATTCTTCGAGCAACTCTCTTATCATTTTCCTTGTTACCTTTTCCAATAGACTTGAGAGCATTAAAAGGATTTTTGACAATAATATAATTTTTTGTGGTCTTCTTGTTCACACGAATCTTCAATTTGGCTAGCAAAGGTCTCATCTTTTGCATATTTAGCAATTGTACAAAAAGTTGGCATTGCTCGGTCAATGTCTTATCACTAAAATATTGGTTGAAAAGACTTCTAGCCCACAACCGAACAATTCGTGTTGACCTCTTGCCTTCAAAATTGCTTATAATGTTCTCATCAAATTCAAGTAATGATTTAGGGGTTCTTGAAGTTCTTGAAATTGGAATATGTCTTTCTTCCATACAAGGTTCTTCATTTCTTATGTAATTTGGTGAAACATAATTTACACTTGCTTCAATATTATGTTCAAAATATTCATTTCCAACATTTTTACCTTCAACATTTTCAATATCAATTTGAATAATTTCATTCCCAATTTCAATATCACGTTCAACATCTTCAAATCCAAC
>VDFB02283750.1:0-20593 GCA_007258455.2 Sequoia sempervirens | reverse complement strand
CATGAATGTATTTCAGACATAATCTCTTAGGATTCTTAAGCATATCATGCAAGCCTCTAGGAATAGTCCCAAATGGAGAGGGATTATTCACAAAAAATTCCATTAGTGGTGGTGGTGGAGGTTGAGCCAGCTGTTGGATGGGCTGAACCAGTTGTAATGGCAATTAAGGTAGATTTGGTGGTGGGTTTACAGGTATCAATTGGGGTATTGGTGAAAATCCTGGAGGAGTGGGTGGAGCTGACAAGGGTGGTAAAATGGTTGCTCTGTGAATCTTGTGTCTCATTGGGGTCTCGAGTTATACCAAAGGTGGTGGGTTTTCAGTTGATCAAAGAACTTTATGGGACCTCTCTGGTGAGAAAGACCCAGTGTTATCCAGTTTGCTCTTCTATCCATCCTTCTAGTGCCAGTTCCTGTTGAGGTGCAAAATTGACCCAAAACATGTAGGTAAGATAAAAGTGAAAGTATCTCACCTCTCTTGAAAGAGACAATTAGTAATAAAACTAATCACCTCCCAAGGTCTTTGATGTTGGTTCACAACGTTGCTATTTCACGAAGTGGTCAATACAGTTGTAATGTTCAAGGGGCATGCTGGTTCTGATCTTCTGGATTGTTGCAAGATCTAACATCTATCTAAACCTACTTTAACCAAGGCTTTTAAATAAATAGAAAAAGATAGATCAAGGTTTCTAAAGTGAAAATAATGTTGATTCATTCAACTAATCAAACTTGTTACCTTCCAAGGAATTCCCAAACTAGAACTGCATAATAGAATTAACCTATAATTGATACAAGGTTTCATTCATTCACAGTGCAAACTTAAACAGTAGATTGCAAATCATCATTCAAACAAAACATAAGATAAAATTCCATTCCTTGAAAGCTTTTCAAATCAAATGATTAACCCAAAAATGAATACCATTCTATAGCATAATATAAAGAAGGTTTAAATATGGCTGCTCCTACTGTCAATGAAACAGATAAGCAGCATTTACAAATATGGGAAGATCACCAGTGTACAGAAACCCATGTCTTCAAATTATCTCCATATATGCTAAGAAAATCATGAAGATAGATCATCTCCTCCTCCTGTCGAACTGCAAAAAAACATCTAACTTACTTCAAAACACTAACTTGCTTTTTCTAACCTTTCTTTTTTTTTCTACCTTTTGAATCTTCCAGCATGCTAACTAATCCTTCTTAACTTGTCTCTAAAAGTTACTCTCTAACTCGTCTAACCCTTCTTACAACTTTCTAACTTTTTTTGTTCTCTTTTTTACAAAAGAGGCAAAACGCCATATTTATAAAATGCATCAGATGCATCGGCCCAGTTTAGGGTTTACAATAAGTTGGTCACAGAACAAGTCGGCCCTAGAAGGATTTGAAACAAATTCAAACGTGCATTAAATGCAAGGGCTCTGACCAGATCGGCCTAGGATCTACCACATAACTTAGACCAAAACGCGTGAAGAAGAGGCAAAGTGAAATGATGAGGAAGCATGACTTTCGATGCAACTTTTCATTAACTGCTTCCCCCATGTCGCCCATACCTTGCTCCTTTCTGGCCTTCATCATCAAGAACGTCCACTACAAGTCATTCACAAGTGGCATAGGTGAAACCCTATTTCGCCATTCAATAACATTGATATTATTCTTCAGATCTATCCCATCGTATTGTCCCAGTCTCTCTCGTTGTAGGGTGTTCATATTCGGATCTAAAAACTCAAACGAGACTGATGTAATCCTGCCCTTAGGAATCCTATTCTTTTCATCCAGCTTCATTCTTTCATTTCTGCTTCAGAAATGGAGGATCCCTCTGTGTCTTTCTTAGCCTTTCCAACCGTTGCCTTGCTAGACTCAGCCTACATCAGTCACACACCAATGTGAGAATCCAAATGTTGACAAAATTTCATCAAAGTGTTAGCTCAAAATCATGATAAAACCATTAAATTATCCTTTAAGCATCAACATTGAGAAGTTTGTGATTTCAAGTTAACCGAGGAAAAACAATCTGGAAAGAATTTTAGAAAATTCTGAACCAAGCGGATTCTCCCAATGAAGCACCAATGTCAACAATAGATCATCAAAATGAACACAAGCAGCATACAACAGTGAAATTCATCAAGCTAAAGCAAGATATGTTTAAGCATTCATCATTAGATTCATCAATTTTATCCAATTTCTTAAATTCCATAAAGCATAGCAGAGAATTCAAAAAAATCTAGCCGAACTAGAATTCCATGGATGACTTAGAACTCCGCACTTCAGAAAACTAAAGGAAACCAGGAAAATCCGACCAGAACAGAGAATTCTGAAGCAAGCATAAGGTTTACCAATAGATCATTTGAATGAAGAAGAATGCATATAACATTGTGAAATTCATCAAAATGAGCATGGAATATCAAGCATTCATCGCCTAAATCATTCATGTGCCAACAATTTCAAGTCACTCAAAGCTTTGCAGAAAATCCAAAAAAAATCGGCCAGACCAGAATTACCTTTAAGGCTTTCAAACTTCGAAACACGTCAAATTGAACTGGGCTTCATAAAACCCCACCCAAATCAAACTGAGGCATTGATAAACAAGGCAAGGCATGGAAACCATTCGGGAACACACATCGGCGAGAGATCCACCTAGGTGGAGAGAGTTAAGAAAGTCACAATGACCGGTAAGTCTCAGCGACCTGAAATTGAAGCAGGCAAGAATCACGAGAAAATCCAGCCTAGGAATTTCGTGAAGGCCAGAAATCTCTGGATTGCAGTGTAAAATAGGCTGATCCGGACTTCAAGTGCAATCCAGGAAAAAAGAGGGAAGGAGGACCCTTATTCTGGTTTCTTAGGAAGTGTCCTCCTTAGATGCAATGACAGGCATCTCATCTTCCTCTGG
This sequence comes from Sequoia sempervirens, assembly GCA_007258455.2. Taxonomy (NCBI): domain Eukaryota; kingdom Viridiplantae; phylum Streptophyta; class Pinopsida; order Cupressales; family Cupressaceae; genus Sequoia; species Sequoia sempervirens. The sequence goes on along the minus strand of VDFB02283750.1, from coordinate 17,709 downwards.
TTCATTCTCATTCTGCATTGGCAATGAAGGTTTTTCTTCAAAGAGGTCATAATCCATTGTTGTATCCACTGAGCCACCTCCTTTATTTGAATTCCCTTGGAATGTTTTGGCATCTGCCTGTTCCATTTTCACAACCTTCTCCATTTCAGGACAGTTCACCTCGGAATGAATTGCAGTATCATGTAGCCTGCACCAGTTAGTCATAAAATTGAGGTCAGACACATTTGCAGTATGTGGCCTATCCTCATTAGCTTGATGATTATGAGAAACCCCACCATTATTTGTCCCTATGTTCCATTATATGTTGTTATTAGGCCTCTGGTTATATCCTCTATTCTAATTTTGATAGCCTTGGTTAGGAAGTTTTGGCCTTGATAATTCATCTGGCTATGATTGTTGTTGTTCTGATAATTACCCTAATTATTACTATTCTGATTAGAGTAATTACCTTGATTAGCATAATTACCTTGGTTCTGAGAGGGGTTTAATTTAAGCTAAGCCATGTCATTTGTGACTTGAGATAGAGTTTTCTTTAGGGTCTCCACCTCGTTTTTGAGTTGAATTGTCCTTTCACTCTCAACATTCTTAGCAACCGGTGGCTGACCAACAAGATTTGGTATTCTAGCTTGATTATGATGACCATGTGGAATGTGATGAGCTTGTGATTGTTGAGAGAAGTCAGGAGCTCCATTGGAAAAGAATGGAATAGGAGATTGAGTCCTACAACTCAGACATAGGTCCATAATGGGAAGGAGACATCCCTAGGATAGTATTGAATAAAGGGGTTGGGTTAGGCATCTGATACCCCATAGAAGGAAAACCTCCTCCCAAGTTCCCTTGTTGAGAGCTAGTTTGTTGTTGCAACTTGATGGCTAGATGATAAACTTTAGACAGAGAATCAATATCTTCCAACTAATAAGTCCTTTGTAGGAATAAGCCAAGAAAAGGGTCTATAACTCTAAAATATGCCTGAATGGCACTATTCTCAACAACTAGATAGGGGTCTTGCAATCTCCTATACATTCATTGAAACCTTGTATTAAACAAGGGCAGTGATTCACATGGCTCCTTCCTAATGGTACCAAATTGATGGAACAAAATGACTGGATCCACATAAACTCTAAACTAATTGATGAAAACATTCTCCAGATCTGTCCAGCTTAGAATAGAACCTTGTGGAAGATTTAGGTACCAGTTGTACGCCATATCCCCTAAGGAATAAGGGGACAACCTACAAACCACATCATGGTGAGATATCTGGGCTCTGGTACAAGTGTCCTTAAAAGCTTGTATGTACTCCTCAATACTCCTCAATTTGCCATGAATGTATTTGGGATAGAATATCTTAGGATTCTTAGGCATATCATGAAAGCCTCCAGGAATAGTCCCAAATGGAGAGGGATTATTCACAAAAAATTCCATTGGTGGCGGTGGTGGAAGTTGAGCCAGCTGTAATGGAAATTGAGGTGGATTTGGTGGTGGATTCATGGGTGTCAACTGGGGTATTGGTGAAAAGCCTGGTGGAGTGAGCGGAGCTGACAAGGGTGGTAAAATGGTTGCTCTGTGAATCTTGTGTCTCATTGGGGTCTCGAGTTATACCAAAGGTGGTGGGTTTTCAGTTGATCAAAGAACTTTATGGGACCTCTCTGGTGAGAAAGACCCAGTGTTATCCAGTTTGCTCTTCTATCCATCCTTCTAGTGCCAGTTCCTGTTGAGGTGCAAAATTGACCCAAAACATGTAGGTAAGATAAAAGTGAAAGTATCTCACCTCTCTTGAAAGAGACAATTAGTAATAAAACTAATCACCTCCCAAGGTCTTTGATGTTGGTTCACAACGTTGCTATTTCACGAAGTGGTCAATACAGTTGTAATGTTCAAGGGGCATGCTGGTTCTGATCTTCTGGATTGTTGCAAGATCTAACATCTATCTAAACCTACTTTAACCAAGGCTTTTAAATAAATAGAAAAAGATAGATCAAGGTTTCTAAAGTGAAAATAATGTTGATTCATTCAACTAATCAAACTTGTTACCTTCCAAGGAATTCCCAAACTAGAACTGCATAATAGAATTAACCTATAATTGATACAAGGTTTCATTCATTCACAGTGCAAACTTAAACAGTAGATTGCAAATCATCATTCAAACAAAACATAAGATAAAATTTCATTCCTTGAAAGCTTTTCAAATCAAATGATTAACCCAAAAATGAATACAATTCTATAGCATAATATAAAGAAGGTTTAAATATGGCTGCTCCTACTGTCAATGAAACAGATAAGCAGCATTTACAAATATGGGAAGATCATCAGTGTATAGAAACCCATGTCTTCAAATTATCTCCATATATGCTAAGAAAATCATGAAGATAGATCATCTCCTCCTCCTGTCGAACTGCAAAAAAACATCTAACTTACTTCAAAACACTAACTTGCTTTTTCTAACCTTTCTTTTTCTATACGGTCTTCCGGCATACTTCTTAATCCTTCTTAACTTGTCTCCTAAAGTTGCTCTCTAACTCGTCTAACCCTTCTTACAACTTTCTAACTTGTTTTGTTCTCTTTTTTACAAAAGAGGCAAAACGCCATATTTATAAAATGCGTCAGATGCATCGGCCCAGTTTAGGGTTTACAATAAGTCGATCATAGAACAAGTTGGCCCTAGAAGGATTTGAAACAAAGTCAAACGTGCATTAAATGCAAGGGCTCTGACCATATCGGCCTAGGATCTACCACATAACTCAGACCAAAATGTGTGAAGAAGAGGCAAAGTGAAACGATGAGGAAGCACGACTTTTGATGCAGCTTTTCATTAACTGCTTCCCCCATGTCGCCCATACCTTGCTCCTTTCTGGCCTTCATCATCAAGAACGTCCACTACAAGTCATTCACAAGTGGCATAGGTGAAACCCTATTTCGCCATTCAATAGCATTGATATTATTCTTCAGATCTATCCCATCGTATTGTCCCAGTCTCTCTCGTTGTAGGGTGTTCATATTCGGATCTAAAAACTCAAACCAGACTGATGTAATCCTGCCCTTAGGAATCCTATTCTTTTCATCCAGCTTCATTCTTTCATTTCTGCTTCAGAAATGGAGGATCCCTCTGTGTCTCTCTTAGCCTTTCCAACCGTTGCCTTGCTAGACTCAGCCTACATCAGTCACACACCAATGTGAGAATCCAAATGTTGACAAAATTTCATCAAAGTGTTAGCTCAAAATCATGATAAAACCATTAAATTATCCTTTAAGCATCAACATTGAGAAGTTTGTGATTTCAAGTTAACCGAGGAAAAACAATCTGGAAAGAATTTTAGAAAATTCTGAACCAAGCGGATTCTCCCAATGAAGCACCAATGTCAACAATAGATCATCAAAATGAACACAAGCAGCATACAACAGTGAAATTCATCAAGCTAAAGCAAGATATGTTTAAGCATTCATCATTAGATTCATCAATTTTATCCAATTTCTTAAATTCCATAAAGCATAGCAGAGAATTCAAAAAAATCCAGTCGAACTAGAATTCCATAGATGACTTAGAACTCCGCACTTTAGAAAACTAAAGGAAACCAGGAAAATCCGGCCAGAACAGAGAATTCTGAAGCAAGCATAAGGTTTACCAATAGATCATTTGAATGAAGAAGAATTCATATAACATTGTGAAATTCATCAAAATGAGCATGGAATATCAAGCATTCATCGCTTAAATCATTCATGTGCCAACAATTTCAAGTCACTCAAAGCTTTGCAGAAAATCCAAAAAAATTCGGCCAGACCAGAATTCTGCGGATGACCCAAAACTCCAAACTCAGAGCACGTCAAATTGAACTAGGCTTTGTAAAACCCCACCTGAATCAAACTGATGCATTGACAAACAAGAAAAGGCATGGAAACTATTTGGGAACACACATCGGCGAGAGATCCACCTGGGTGGAGAGAGTTAAGAAACTCATAGCGACCGATAAGTCTCAACGACCTGAAATTCAGAAACCCGACGGCGAAGAAGAATCCTGAAAAATCCAGCCTAGGTAGAATTCCGTGAAGGCCAGAAATCTCTGGATTGCAGTGTAAAATAGGCCGAGCCGGACTTCAAGCGTAATCTAGGAAAATGGAGGGAAGGAGGACCCTTATTACGGTTTCTTAGGAAGTGTCCTCCCTTCGTCTGAAGAGCTTGGGCATCATATGCATCTTCCTCAGTTCATTCTCGTGCATTGGCAATGGGAGTTTTCTTCAAAGAGGTCATAAGTCATTGTTGTATCCATTGAGCCACCTCCTTTATTTGAATTCCCTTGGAATGTTTGGGCATTTTCCTGTGCCATCTTCACAACCTTCTCCATTTCAGGATAGTTCACCTCAGAATGAGTTGCAGTATCATGCAGACTGCACCAGTTAGTCATAAAATTGAGGTCAGCCACATTTGCAGTATGTGGCCTATCCTCATTAGCTTGATGATTATGAGAAACCCCACCATTATTTGTCCCTATGTTCCATTGTATGTTGTTATTAGGCCTCTAGTTATATCCTCTATTCTAATTTTGATAGCCTTGGTTAGGAAGTTTTGGCCTTGATAATTCATCTGGCTGTGATTGTTGTTGTTTTGATAATTACCCTAATTATTACTATTCTGATTAGAGTAATTACCTTGATTAGCATAATTACCTTGGTTCTGAAAGGGGTTCAATTTAAGCTAATCCATGTCATTTGTGACTTGAGATAGAGTTTTTTCTTTAGGGTCTCCACCTCATTTGTGAGTTGAAATATCCTTTCACTCTCAGCATTCTTAGAAATAGGTGGCTGACCGACAAGATTTGGTATTCTAGCTTGATTATGATGACCATGTGGACTGTGATGAGCCTGTGATTTTTGAGAGAAGTCAAGAGCTCCATTGGAAAATAATGGAACATGAGATTGAGTTTGCAACTTAGACATAGGTCCATAATGGGAAGGAGACATCCCTAGGATAGTATTGAATAAAGGGGTTGGATTAGGCATCTAATACCCCATAGAAGGAAAACCCCCTCCCAAGTTCCCTTTTTGAGAGCTAGTTTTTTGTTGCAACTTGATGGCTAGATTATAAACTTTGGACAAAGAATCAATATTTGCCAGCTGATAAGTCCTTTGTAGGAACAAGCCAAGCAAAGGGTCTATAACTCTAAAATATGCCTGAATGGCACTATTCTCAACAACTATATAGGGGTCTTGCAATCTCCTATACATTCATTGAAACCTTGTATTAAACAAGGGTAGGGATTCACATGGCTCCTTCCTAATGGTACCAAATTGATGGAACAAAATGACTGGATCCACATAGAAACTCTAAGCCTAATTCCTTGAAACATTCACCAGTCTGTCGACTCATAATAGAACCTTGTGGAATATTTAGGTACCAGTTGTATGCCATATCCGCTAAAGAATAAGGGAACAACCTACAAACCACATCATGGTGAGCTATCCGAGCTCTGGTACAAGCGTCCTTAAAAGCTTGTATGTGCTCCTCAGCACTCCTTGATTCGCCATGAATGTATTTTGGATAGAATCTCTTAGGATTCTTAGGCATATCATGAAAGCCTCTAGGAATAGTCCCCAATGGAGAGGGATTATTCACAAAAATTGCCATTGGTGGCGGTGGTGGAGGTTAAGCCAGTTGTTGGATGGGTTGAACCAACTGTAATGGCAATTGAGGTGGATTTGGTGGTGGATTCGCTGGTATCAACTGGGGTATTGGTGAAAAGCCTAGTGGAGTGAGTGGAGCTGACAAGGGTGGTAGAATGGTTGCCCTGTGAATCTTGTGTCTCATTGGGGTCTCGAGTTCTACCAAAGGTGGTGGGTTTTTAGTTGATCGAAGAACTCTATGGGACCTCTCTGGTGAGAAAGACCCAATGTTATCCGAGTTTTCTCTTCTATCCATCCTTATGATGCGGTTCTTGTTGAGGTGCCAAATTGACCCACAATATGCAGGTAAGATAAAAGTAAAAGTATCTCACCTCTCCTGAAAGAGACAATTAGTAATAAAACTAATCACCTCCCAAGGTCTTTGATGTTGGTTCACAACGTTGCTATTTCACGAAGTGGTCAATATGGTTGTAATGTTCAAGGGGCATGCTGGTTCTGATCTTCTGGATTGTTGCAAGATCTAACATCTATCTAAACCCTACTTTAACCCAAGGCTTTTAAAAATAGAAAAAGATAGATCAAAGGTTTAAAACTGAAAATGTCATTGCAGGATTCATTGCGTAATCAAACAACCTTCAAGGAATTTGAGCTAGAGCTGCCAGGAATAGAATTGCCTATAATTTGATACAAAGTTTCATTCATTCCGCAGTGCAAACTTAATGATGGTACCAAATCATCATTCAAACAAAACATAAGATAAAATTTCATTCCTTGAAAGCTTTTCAAATCAAATGATTAACCCAAAAATGAATACCATTCTAGAGCATAATATAAAGAAGCTTTAAATATGGTTGCTCCTACTATCAATGAAACAGATAAGCAGCATTTACAAATATGGGAAGATCACCAGTGTACAGAAACCCATGTCTTCAAATTATCTCCATATATGCTAAGAAAATCATGAAGATAGATCATCTCCTCCTCCTGTCGAACTGCAAAAAAACATCTAACTTACTTCAAAACACTAACTTGCTTTTTCTAACCTTTCTTTTTTTTTCTACCTTTTGAATCTTCCAGCATGCTAACTAATCCTTCTTAACTTGTCTCTAAAAGTTACTCTCTAACTCGTCTAACCCTTCTTACAACTTTCTAACTTTTTTTGTTCTCTTTTTTACAAAAGAGGCAAAACGCCATATTTATAAAATGCATCAGATGCATCGGCCCAGTTTAGGGTTTACAATAAGTTGGTCACAGAACAAGTCGGCCCTAGAAGGATTTGAAACAAATTCAAACGTGCATTAAATGCAAGGGCTCTGACCAGATCGGCCTAGGATCTACCACATAACTTAGACCAAAACGCGTGAAGAAGAGGCAAAGTGAAATGATGAGGAAGCATGACTTTCGATGCAACTTTTCATTAACTGCTTCCCCCATGTCGCCCATACCTTGCTCCTTTCTGGCCTTCATCATCAAGAACGTCCACTACAAGTCATTCACAAGTGGCATAGGTGAAACCCTATTTCGCCATTCAATAACATTGATATTATTCTTCAGATCTATCCCATCGTATTGTCCCAGTCTCTCTCGTTGTAGGGTGTTCATATTCGGATCTAAAAACTCAAACGAGACTGATGTAATCCTGCCCTTAGGAATCCTATTCTTTTCATCCAGCTTCATTCTTTCATTTCTGCTTCAGAAATGGAGGATCCCTCTGTGTCTTTCTTAGCCTTTCCAACCGTTGCCTTGCTAGACTCAGCCTACATCAGTCACACACCAATGTGAGAATCCAAATGTTGACAAAATTTCATCAAAGTGTTAGCTCAAAATCATGATAAAACCATTAAATTATCCTTTAAGCATCAACATTGAGAAGTTTGTGATTTCAAGTTAACCGAGGAAAAACAATCTGGAAAGAATTTTAGAAAATTCTGAACCAAGCGGATTCTCCCAATGAAGCACCAATGTCAACAATAGATCATCAAAATGAACACAAGCAGCATACAACAGTGAAATTCATCAAGCTAAAGCAAGATATGTTTAAGCATTCATCATTAGATTCATCAATTTTATCCAATTTCTTAAATTCCATAAAGCATAGCAGAGAATTCGAAAAAATCCAGCCGAACTAGAATTCCATGGATGACTTAGAACTCCGCACTTCAGAAAACTAAAGGAAACCAGGAAAATCCGACCAGAACAGAGAATTCTGAAGCAAGCATAAGGTTTACCAATAGATCATTTGAATGAAGAAGAATGCATATAACATTGTGAAATTCATCAAAATGAGCATGGAATATCAAGCATTCATCGCCTAAATCATTCATGTGCCAACAATTTCAAGTCACTCAAAGCTTTGCAGAAAATCCAAAAAAAATCGGCCAGACCAGAATTCTGCGGATGACCCAAAACTCCAAACTCAGAGCTTGTCAAATTGAACTAGGCTTTGTAAAACCCCACCCGAATCAAACTGATGCATTGACAAACAAGAAAATGCATGGAAACTATTTGGGAACACACATCGGCGAGAGATCCACCTGGGTGGAGAGAGTTAAGAAACTCATAGCGACCGATAAGTCTCAACGACCTGAAATTTAGAAACCCGACGGCAAAGAAGAATCCTGAAAAATCTAGCCTAGGTAGAATTTCGTGAAGGCCAGAAATCTCCGGATTGCAGTGTAAAATAGGCCGAGCCGGACTTCAAGCATAATCCAGGAAAATGGAGGGAAGGAGGAAAAAAAGGGAAAATCCAACTGGGGCGGACAATCCCGAACTTACTCAAAAACCCAAATAGCAGCATTGAAACCAAAGTTTGAAAGAACTCTGGGAAAATCCAGATGAACCGAAAAATCTCAAACCAAGGTAAAAACCCGAACTTCACCCAAAACATAATATTTTCAATATTCAACTTGGGAAAGACACTTGGGCAAGCAAGATAAACATATTAAGCACATGCCAAGGCAAAACAAAACCTCAAAATCGAAGGGGGAAAAACACAAAGAGCAAAAGCAAAAGAGGGTCCCATTTTAATCAAATTCAAAATGGGGTGGTTATGCAAGGAATAACAAGACCCTTAAGCTTATTCTTCAGAAAATAGAAAATAAACGTGGTAAGGATTGGCATATTCAATTAATGTACGTTTTTTGGGCCTATCGCACAAGTGTTCGTACGGTGATAGGAATAATGTCTTAAAACCTTGTGTATGGTGTTGAAGCTATCATGCCTTTAGAGTTGGAGATTACATCTTTGCAAGTTTTCCTTAAAGGGTTAATTGATGACTAAACTTACTAATCAATCCCCCCTTTTTCATTGATGGAAAAAATAAATTCTCTCATCATTCTTTTTCCTTGATCATTCTCTTGCTTCGACTGCACTCCCATTGGCTTCTAATGAACGTGAATGAAATCTCTTCACAAAAATATTTCTACCTCTTAGGCAATGGAGAATTTGGAAAAAAATTCACCCCCTTTGACATCAATGGAAAAGGGACTCCTTTTGGACATAATTCTTCTACTTCTAACAAGAAAATAAGTTTTTCCAAGAATCTACAACCATCAAGTTGTTAGAAATTTGTAAAACCATTCATACTTGACTTGCCTTTCTCTCTTCTTCCATGGATGAACAAAGCTTTTGTGATCCTCCCCCTAGACTCATGCCCTATCACTAGGATCTAGTGATGTGGTAAAGGAGGAACCACTCCCAATTTTTGTCTCAAATACTCAGAATGCTCTTTAGGAAGAGGTTTGGTGAATATTTCTGCAAATTGATCCTAGGTTGGCACATATTTCATTGTGACCTCTTGACTTCCAATATTTTCTCTTAAGAAGTGATACTTGATTGATATATGCTTATTTTTGGAATGCATCACTAGATTCTTTGATATGCTAATAGCACGTGAATTAGCACAACGAATATAAATAGGTGTTTTTTACAATACTTTGATGTCTTTAATTGTTTGCTTCATCCACGATACTTGAGTAAAACATGCCACTGCTACAATATACTCTTCTTCAGCTATAGAAAGAGTAATCGATTCTTGCTTTTTGCTCAGCCATGAAACAAGTTTGTTTCCAAGGAAGAATACAACACCACGAGTGCTTCTTCTATCATCCCCACTTCTTGCCTAATTAGCATCTGTATATGTTGTCAAAGTAAAATTTCCATCTTTAGGATACCATAGGCCATAGTCAATCAAGTACTCTTGATATATCTAAAGATTTTTTCACTGCATTGACATGTGACTCTTTAGGAGAAGCTTGTAATCTTGCAACCATGCACACTACTTGCATGATATTAAGCCTTGATACAGTTAGGTATAGCAAGCTACCCATCATTGATATATACATGATTTGATTTGCATAAAAGGGGATTCATTTATTTTTCTCTACTTGTATCCAATTATCATAGGAGTACCTACTAGTTTGTTGTCTTCCATTCAAAACTTCATGAGCATCTCCTTAACATACTTGGTTTGAGATATTAATATCTCTTCATCAATTTTTTCTATTTGTAGACCAAGGAAGAAATAAATTTCTCCGAGCATGGACATCTAAAATTCATTTTGCATTTGAGTAAAAAACTCTTTGCACATTCTATTGTTGCTACCACCAAAAATGATTCCATCCACATATACAACAAAAACTATCATATGCTCACCTTCTGATTTGAATTATAGCTTATTGTTTGCACATCCTTTATTAAACCCTTGTTGTTGCATGCACTAGTCTAGTCTTGAATACCAAGCTCTATGTTCCCATTTTAGACCATATAATGTTTTCTTTAGTCTACAAACATAACATTCTTCTTTTGATAGATGAAAACCTTCAAGTTATTCTATGTAGACTTCCTCTTCTAGGTTCACATTTAAGAAAGCAAACTTGGCATCCATTTAATAGACTTTAAATTTATTATAAACAAAGAATGATAAAAACATTCTTATGGCTTCCAATCTAGCAAATGGAGAAAATGTTTCTTCAAAATCGATACCTTCAACTTGTGCATATCCTTTACACACTAATCTGGTCTTATTCCTAACAATAGCTCCATCATCATTGAGCTCGCTTCTAAAGACCCACTCTATACCTATTACATTCTTATTTGGAGTTCTTGGAACTAATTCCCAAAGTTTTTTTTCTTTTCAATTTGGCTTAGTTCTTCTTCCATGGCTTTTAGCCAATGCTTATCCTTGCTAGAGTCAACATAGCTTTTAGTCTCAATTTTAGATATTAGAGAAAATTTTACTCTCTTTGTTCTTTGTAACTCTTCTCCTTGTCTGAACTCCATCTTTATTACCAATGATCTGATCTATAGGATGGTCCTTTTGAACATATCTTGTAGGTGCTTTTTCATAAATTTGGTAAAAGCACAAAGTTGTGTCACACTTTATAAAGGAAACGCCCAACACTGATCCAACTTTTAAACTTGAATCACTAAAAAGGGGCATATATGTTTTGAATTTTGAAATGATTTAAACTAGTAAAATATGTATTTTTCAGTATATTTTATGTTTGTATTTTTAAAAAAAATTAAAACATTATTTTAAACTAGTTTTTAATAAATTAACACTATAATTTAGTTGTTGATAAAATGCTGAAAAATGAAGTTGCATGAGACGTCAAACTTTTTATAGTAATTTTTTTTTTCTTTCAATTTTTTTGTGTGTATTCATAACTTGAAACTTTACTGTATGGATATATTTTTTTCTAATTTTGATAAATATATATTTCTAATAAATATTAAAATGTGCATGAATAAAAAAATAGTTGTTTCCATGGGACGTCAACTTTTATATTAAATATTTATCTAAAATGGAAAAAAATTATACCATCTTGAAATAGATTTTTTAATCTAGTGCATCATTTTTTTTCAATTCTTTTTAATAAGTTTTAGTATTTTTCCTTGGCATGGTAATGAACCTAATATTTTATGCTGATAACCTACTTTTAGTAAAAATAAAAAATAAAATATAAATAATAATTAAACTATTAAAATAAATATATTTTTGAAAACTACACTTATGGATCTACAAAAGGGTATTTTTTATTTTTTATTTTTAAATGTTATTTACATTAGTAGGAGTTATTGAAACTTCAAGTTTTTTAAATAATTTTAGTTTTTGGTAAATTGGACTCAAAGTGGTGCTCCATATATTTTTAGCCAACAATTTTAGATGAAAAAGTTGTGGAAGTATCTAACTTAGCTAGAATGAATCTTACTAGATCATATGTTTTACCAAAGTTGATTTTTAGTTAGAAATACTTAAATTTAATTGTGTTGATAAGTTGGTTGAAAGTGTGACACAACTTTGTGCTTTTACCTACTTACTTCCTCAGGCTCTCCATTAGCTACTTCCTCTTTAGACTCTGATTCTTCTTCACATATATCTTTGTTAGGTTTAACATATTTCATTTCTTCATCAACCTTAACATTTATACTCTCTACAATTCTTTGCAATCTTTTGTTGTAGCATTTGTAGGCCTTGATTTGGGTGGAATATCCAAGAAATATTCATTCATCACATCTTGAGTAAAATCTTCTCAAGTTATCTTCTTTTCTGATTGAGCATTTGCTACCAAATACTCTAAAACATTTAACAGAAGTAGGTTTTCCATACCATAGTTCATAAGGGGTTTTCTCACTATTTACCCTTAGTTGAACTCTATTCAAGGTATATACTATTGTATGTACTTCCTCTCTCCAATACATATTAGGTAACTTTTCCTCATTTAGCATAGTTCTAGCCATCTCTTTGACTATTCTATTCTTTATTTCAACAACTCCATTCTATTATGGAGTCCTTGTTGTAGAATATTGCCTTTTGATCCCATGCTTCTCACAAAACTCTATGAACTCATTTGAGATGAATTCTCCACCTCTATTTGATATTAAGCATTTGATTTTTCATCCAATCTTCTTCTCAACCATGGACCTAAATATTTTGAATCTTTCAAATGCCTAAGACTTATTCTTCAAAAAGGTTACCCATGTGGTGCAGGGGCAGCATGGTAGTTCAAATCTACAAGTAGAGTCTAGTGTTAGGTTTTTGATGTTTTTGAGTTTTTGAGTTGAATAAGGTCATATTAGACCATATTTTAATGTATGGGGACTTGGTTGGTTACTTTGAGTTTATTTTGTCAAATTTTGTAATGTTGTCAAAAGTGTCATATGAAAAGTTACAAAAATGCAAAAAAAAAGTTCAAACTAGAATACCAATGGTCAGTTGGTTTTTTAGGTTGTTTTTTTTTGTTTTGAGTATATATACCATGTATATGGTTGAATGGTGAGGTTGGATGAAATATTGTTGAAGAAACAATAAAGAAACTCTCTAAAATTCTATATTTTTCTAGAAAATTGCTGCTCTTTTGTTCTGTATGAATCCGTGCAACTTGGTTTTGTTCGGAAACTCTTTGAAATCATTAGGAATGTGTGTCATCTTCATTGTTGTGGTGGATTAATTAAAAACCATTAATTTTTTAGTATTTGGTGATTGATTTATTGACTGTGGGTCTGTACAGTCAAAAACAAGGTTTTTGAAGGCTTAAAATGTTAGAATGACTCATTCCACCTACTATTTTCACTATGGCTCAGTGGAATGGGTCTAAAATGGTAGGTTTAGATGTAAACAATGATTTTTGTGAGTAGGGAAGGCCTTTTGAGGGTTTGGGCATGATGCCCTATATGTCAAAATTATGCATTTTGAGTGAAAATTGGGGGTTTAGAGTAGGTATTTGAGGAAAACCATTGGGGCAGAAAATTTTTAAGGTTTTTTGAGTTTGTGTAGGTAAATTGAAACATGTTGGATGCATTGGAAAGGTGTGTAGAATCCTAGAATGGTGTTTTCAAAAAACCCCTTTGAAACTTGCTAAAAGTGAGGGCTTTATGTTTTGAGGTGTTGGTAAGTGTTTATTTGGAGGAAAATTGTTGATTTGGTGTTTATGTAACCTGGTTGTGGCTTCCCAATGGTGTTTTGTGTCTAGAGGGAAGATTAAAGGGTAGTTGCTTTGTAAATGTTAACTAATTGGCCAATTAGGACAACGTAGTAGCACTGTTTTGATGGTGTTGGTCCAAAGTGACCTAGGTTGCTTTTGAGATATGATTTGTAAGATGTTAAAGGGTGTCCAAAGATACATTTGGTTGGTGGGTTTGACATTGGGTTTGTGAGATAGGTCTTGTTGATCATCAAAGCTTGCACCTCTTAGACAGTCTTATGGGAAATTTAGTGAGTGGGGGACCAATTTGAGCCTCATTGAATACCTCTGAGATTTTTATAGAAATTTGGCTCTTCTTTGGGGGTTTGGAGTAAAGGGTAGAAAGAAATATAAATATAAAACATGAAAAGGGTGATATGCCAACACTTTTACAATATTTCAAACCCAACCATTCCTATCATTGATATAATTAGACATAGAACGCCACAACCCTTCATTGTGGGAAAGAGAATGAACAACAAAGGCTAAAAACAAGCACAATGTAGACTTTCGAATCTTCCCACAGGCGATGTTCATTAAGGTCCAATGAAACATAAAGATTTCTAAGGGTAACAGAAAGAACATTCAGAAATTATATAAGCTCTTTCTCCTAATACAACATAATATAGTAAAACAATAACCCGTTAGGAAAACAAAGAAGTCCAATGACATAATCCAATTTTCACAAGTCACTATTCTACCATACGAGCATACAACATGGAAATCAGCTACTTAAACTATTCAGATTCAGCTTGCAAGACACAATGTTTCATTCAAAACGCTAATATAAAGGAAAAAAGCTTGAAAAAGGCCATACATGCACAGTCTCAATAATCTATCCTCAATAGTTCATGCTTTAAATATCAAATAAACTTTAAAACAAAGGTTGGATGCCAATCTGATAATAGTTTAAGCCTTAAAAGATATAACATGCCAGAGATAAGTAGCTCTACAATTGTGCTTCTGAAAATAATTCTATATCCTAAGAAAACTAAAGAAACTTTCCTTAGACAAGGAAACTCAAACTTGAAAATCCAACCCCTCATTGTGTCGTCGCCTTCCTTATATAGCTATAGAAAAAGAAAACACCATCTCACCACAAAAGTTAATACTGCTAGATGTTTGTTAGTTAATGGCACATGATTCGATCATAGATCTTTGGTTAGGTCACAATGATCTTTGCTCGTCAATTCTCAGTTGTCACATTGATGTTTTTTAGATATTTAGCAAAGATAGAGGCTTGTAAATCATCAAATCTTAAAAACAACAGCCTAGAAAAAAGGTCTAGTTGACTGATCACATCACCCAAAGGCATGGAATGAAAGCTTCCATCCCAAAAAAAAAGAAAAGAAAAAGTTCAACCAACTCCAACAAACTCCCCAAAAGATATCACTCCATAGGAGATGCAATCCGCCTGTAGCAAAGAGGTGACGTGTCAAAAAGGTGGACACTTTCAAGTTCATGAATATAGCTCCCTAGAGAATACTCGACGAGCCAAAACATGTTCCGAAATCTCTCCTAAAAGGGAGACGAAAGATAAAAGCTATGCAGCCACCACGTGGTGCATTGCGCACCTTTCCGATAACTCTACTTGAGCACAGGCACACCCAAAACTGAAAACATTGTACAAGTCAAAAATCAAAGTGATTAACGTAAAAATGTTTCACAGTTCTGGTAACTCACGGGGGGTCTTTGCTTGCGAAGGCGTGAACCTAGGCCTCTGGTTGTTCTTGGAGTTTGACGAAAGTAGTACGCTAAGCTTCCCAGTCTACATCAATTGGTAGGACAAGGTTTTGGATCTGCCTGTATGCTTGCTCGAGATTGAAAATATCCTTAAAAGAGATGAATCCCCATCTAGAAAAAACCGCTCCTAGGTGATAATAGAGTCGAGAAAGGGGATAGACCTCGTGCTCAACATCATTTGTCATGGGCATTATGCTCAAAACTGGGAGTTCCATATAGGTCCATATTTTGTGTTAGATTGCATCAGTGACTCGCTCAACTATCAGCACATCTTCATTTGGTGAAAGAAGAGGAGGCATACCGTAAGTAAAGAAGACACTAAAGTCCTTGATCTCGATGACCCACTTATTCAGCACCGTCTAGCACTCTCTACATTTTTCCACAACCCTATGAAAGTTGATGATCTCATTAGCTTTGATGGAGGTGATCCTTCGATCGAGAATCCCCACTCTTTCTAGGACCTAGCCAGTAGCGATGCACAACTTGGAAATGAAACTTTGTGAATTCGCCAATCGGGATGAACATTTTTGCATAAAGTGTTCGACCATCAGAACAACCTTGGCATTCAATTCCTAAACATCTCTTAGAAATTGTAAAGTGGGCCCAAGAACATCAATACCATCTGCGATCCGCTCCCAATGTGCGGATATCAGCCTCTTCATTATTGTGAGGGCTCCAGATCCTCATGCAGTAGCTAACTCTATGTTAAATTAGGCCTCTCTTTTCATTGTGCTTTCTTCCATTTGAGTTTTCTCTTGAAGGGTGTTTTCCAATTCTGAGCTCAGTCTTCTGACTTCTTGTCTTGACTCTTCTGCTTCTACCTGGATCCTCTGAAGATCATCGAAAGTTTGGGATTGGGCATCATCTAGCTCTCTCTTCATATTTTCAATTCTAGCACAAAGTTGAACTTGTTCACTCTGAGCTTCCGCAAGCAACTTAGACGCGTCTCCTTGTTAGCATTGAATTTTCTTTATGCGGGTCACTTCAGCTTCTCTGGATCGAATCTCATTTTGCAGTCTACTTATTGTTTCTTTTACGTTTTCTAGCTCCACCTTGTGCTTCTTTTATTTCTTGTATCCTCTCATATTCAGCATATACCACCTTCTGATTCACTTTGGCTAGGACCACTTTGTCGCGTAGGTGAGTTTCATTCAAATCTAGGCCTACAACATGAATGTCATAGTCCTCCATCTGCATTTTACCTTCGGGCTTGGAGATGAGTGACTTCATGGTAGTAATAAGCAAAGAGTTTTTCTCTTCATTGAAGCATGCTTCAATCTTCTTTGTAGTGGGCTTCTCAACACTCTTCAACAATATTTTTTGCTTCCTGGACTTTCGGGCATATTTGGTAGCATCAAAATGACCCTGAAGAGTTTGAGGGACACTGACTCTCTATGCTACAATTGAAGCACCAAGGGGTAGTCCGAAAAGGGCGATGGTAGGGGAAACTTTAGATGTGTGAGCATGAGGGGACGCAAAAGGCAGCGTGATCATGGAAAAGGATGGAACACCAAATCGAGCAAGGGAAAAACTAGTAGGGGTGAACACAAAAACAAGTTGATGGAGAGGTTCCTTCCTAGAAGTAGATGGGTCGGGAGTGACAGGTAAAGCAGTGGTATCACCCATTTCAATGGGGGCCCTTGATAGGGCGATTAATGACACAATAGCAGCCACAACGGATGATGCTCCTTCGGCGTGCGGGGTGTTTTCAGCGAGTTCATTGAAAATGGAAAGGGGTGCATTCTGTTGATTATCAAGGTGAAGAAAGCTTACAATATGAACTTAAATAGGTGAATGCAAATCTGAATATGTAGATTAACCTTTAGCCTTAGTGTGAAGAAAGAATGAGAGAGAGATAGAAGAATCATAACACATGCAACAACAGATTTACGTGGAGAAACCCCAAAGGGAAAAAATTCCACCACCGAAAGAGAGGCAAGTATATTACTAATATTATGAAATATTACATGTAGCAATAGACTTCTCTTATCATCCCTGTAAAATCCTACAGCACCCTGTTACCTTGCAACCTACAAAACTGAATTGAATAACTCTAGCTCAAGGCCCCTATTTAAAGAGATTTGTGAGGATGGAAACCACCATGGTTTCACCAAACAATAGGCTCCAATACCTCCTCACAAAACTCACACCTCCCTTCATGAAATTATCATTCCACCCTAAGAATATCCTCTTACAGATGCTCTTACAACTGTCATAAGGCATAACTTATGCATGAGCACCTAGGGTCAAAGATAGCATATTATGTCATAGGAATATGTCATACTTGTCATAGGAATATGTCATACTGTCATAGCATCTTATGACAACTGTCATACATGTCATAGGTGCTCTTACAACATCCTAACAACCTCATTCTAGAAGATTCCAA
>VDFB02283749.1:0-17088 GCA_007258455.2 Sequoia sempervirens | reverse complement strand
CTAGATTGTGTATGAAGGTAGCCCCAGAACAACTCTAGAATTGAGGAAGATGGACCAAGAGAAGAAAATAAGTGCTAAAGTCAAAGATTTTGCAGAACACATCAAGGATATACATGAGCAGGTAAGAGAACAAATTAACAAGATGAATATGTAGTATAAGACTAAGGCAAACTAGAAGAGGAGGTATAAGGAGTTTCAAATTGTGATGAATTAATGGTCCACTTGAGGAAAGAAAGGTTTCCCATGGGAACCTATAACAAATTAAAGATGAAGAAATTCGGTCCCTGTAATATTTTGAAGAAGCATGATTCAGGGAATGCATATGAGGTAGAGTTGCCTGATGGAATCAATATTTCTCCTGTGTTCAACATTTCAAGATTTGATAGAGTATCGCGAAGGTAGCCGGAGGAAGTATCAATAAAGTGGTAGTAAGGACATCTCAAAGACCTACTCGTAAAGGGAGGAGATTGAAGAAATCTTGGATAGTCATGTGGGAAGGAGTACCATAAACAAGCATTATGAAGAATATCTGGTGAAATGGAGAGAAAGGCTTGCGGAAGATTCATCCTTGCTATCTAAGGTAGTGGTTGACCAGTTGGGTTTTCCTCAACCATCTGAGACGTGACGGGGTCACTTCTCAAATTACCCTAGATGTCTAATGCAGGAGTATCCAGTGGTGTAAGGGCAATCTTGCATCACCCAAAAATAGTTAAATTTCAAGTTTTTCAATTTTTAGATGTTTTTACATTTTTGGATACTATTTTTGTCATAATTAAATTTCCAATTTATGGTTTTTATTTTCTATTCTTGGGTTGAAAGATATTGCAGTTTGAGTTTCCCAGATTTGCACCTAAAAATCTTCTGAGTTGGATTTGAGGCCCTTAGAGCTTCCGGAATGGCTCCGAAACTTGCCAAAATTGGCATAGTAAGCTTTAAGCGCATTATTGACTTCGAGACCTTTCCAACAGGTCAAACGGTTCGCGAATCGGAGCCCCAGATCAAAAGTTATGGCCCCGGGAAGTTGGCACACCTTCTTAAAGATACAATTGCAAATGTTCTTTTGAAATTTGAACTTCAAGTTGTAATTTTTAGTGCCAAACTGCCTAAATTCAAATTTTAATGTTGTTTTGGCTCCAAACTAAAGAGGAGCTCTATTTATGGGCAGGTTTCCAATATTTTTGGGCAACTTTTTGGGGATAAGCTCGCATATTGTGAAAGGGTTATTCTGTAGCTTTCTGTAACTTGCATGTGTTGTAGAACTTGGGGATTTCATATCCTCTGCATGTAAGAAGCTCCATTTTCTGAATAATAAAATTATTCTCTTGTTTGTGGGTTATTTTCTGTGTCTCGAGCTGCGCCCTCATCAGATCCATCATCATAAGAAGAAAAAAAATAAAAAAAATGTAAATTTAGTATTGAAACAAATGTAAGATATTTATTTTTTGGGTAAGGATAAAGTGTAAATTTATTCTTATAAAAAGTGTTGAAAGTGTGATATTATGTGGGGCCAATAGTCTTTATATTATAATTTGATGTTAAGATTTTTTGTTTTTTTGGTAAAAAAAAGATAAATTTATTATTGAGAAAAAGTATTGAAAGGTATGATATTTAAGTAGGGTGAATAGTCTTAATCTTATAATCTGATCTCTTTATGAGTATAAAAAGAATGTTGTTTCTTTATATTATTTTGTAGTAGAAATTTTTTATATTGCAACATTTTGTATAAGAAATCTATCCTGTTTTTAGTTTATTTTATATAAGATTGTTATAATTTATATATATAATTATAATGATGAAATATATATATATATATATATATATATATATTTATTTTCTTTTTGTTTTGAATTTACAGTGATTATATTATTTTTAAATGTGTCAATTAGAAGATGGTATATATTTGCATGTAAATTTGCAATTCAATTTATCCAATCTTATTCACATCAACGTTCATTCTCACAATATATATTTAATATCTATTTTTATCAATTTATTAATCTTGTTTAGATTTAAAAGTGTAGAGTTAATCTAGTTAGTTTTTTTTTTATATATATATATTTTCTTTTATGTTTTGAATTTACGGTGATTATATTATTTTTAAATGTGTCAATTAGAAGATGGTATATATTTGCATGTAAATTTGTAATTCAATTTATCCAATCTTATTCACATCACTGTTCATTCTCACAAAATAAATTTAATATCTATTTTTGTCAATTTATTAATCTAGTTTAGATTTAAAAGTGTAGAGTTAATCTAGTTAGTTCTACTATGACAGATTTAAGCCTTGAACCTTTAAATCTATATTTCTCAATTTGGTACCATGTTTCTTGATGTTACTAACTGTTATGAGATGACTAAAACACAATTTCATTAAAATTACAAACTAAGATTGCATTTAAAGACTAACCTTAATTCCAAAAAGAAAACCTATGAATGTGATTAGAAATTGATAAAAAAAATTAAATTAGGATGAATGTTTTTTTTAGAATCATGTAACATGATTCTAATTTATAACTTGAAGCATTTAAATTAACATATTTTTTTGAATCATAAATCGATATAAAATGTAGAATTTTTAGTGTACTTTATATTTATATTTATATACTTTAAAACTATTGTATATTTTTATAAAATTAATAGTAAGATTTATTTATTGAAAAGGGTTTACAAAATGAGGTGAGTGGACCTCGAATTTTAAATATAATATTTCCTTCCTTTGATATTTGTCACTGAACTAACGTGAATATTTAGTACATAGAAAAATAGAGTTTTCAACTCAAGTTTTTAATGAAAATAGATTAGTTTTAATGGGCCTCCTCTTTATGTCTTAATTTATAATCATATAAAGAAAAAATATTCTATTCTAGATAGGGTTCTTTCCTTGAGTGAAATTATACCTTTTGAGTTGGGTAAACTTTCCTCTTTGGTGGATTTATGACTATACTTTAGTTGTCTAAGTAGCAGTACACCTTTTGAGCAAGGTAAAATTTCCTCTATGGAGGATTTAGATGGTCACATTTCCATTTTAATTTGGAAGTCTTCCTAAAATTACAATAATTAACCTATCGTCAAACAATCTTTGAGGAAATATTTTTCTCACTTTTTCTCAAAATATGTCTAGGATTTCTACACATAACCTATCCAACAATAAGTTAAATATCATCATTGAACTATAATGTATACCTATAACTTAATTTGAAGAGGTATAATTAGATTTTTATAGTATTGAGGGCATCATTCCACCATCCCTTTCCACATAATATATATTAATAGGATTTCAATCTCTACAATGATAGTTTATATAGAAATATTCTAGCAAGAGGGAATAATATCTTCTAAATTTTGTGGTGATATACCTTCTTCAAAATTTATTCTATAATAGATGGAAAGCTTTGAATCTCTCAAAGAAAAAATTAACTAGAAAAATATTATCAAGAATAACCAATTACTCTACTTTGAAAAGATTAAACCTATAAAATGCTATTTTAATGGGAAATATACCATATCAAATAGGAATGATAACAAAAATCCATTCACTTCATGTCAATAATAAGGTGTTGAAGGTAAAATTGTAATCAATTCTTAAACATTATTCAGCTGAAATTTTTTAGACTTTGCTAATAATCTCTTTTTTGGAACATACCAAATGTTTTGGTTGGGCTAGTTCTCCAATTTGATACATTTTTGAGGTTAAATAAATTTCAAGGATTCATTCCACAATGTAATTAAGACATATTTCAATTATTTATGCTTTAGGTATTTCACATTGTTGGAAATTAAGGTGTCTCAACCTTTACAATTTTCCTAGCATTAAAATATAAATTTATTAATGCTTTATGTTGTAATTTCTTGTTCATATTAATTTGGCATCTAATATAACTTGGCATAGTGAGTTGTCAGCATATTGGGAGGTCACATGGATGTTGTGGCCTCCACATGGCAATGTAGGCATCCCACTTTGGGAAGAGATTCCTTGACATGTCTTGGCATCTTTAAGGGATTCTATGACAAAGTATGACAGATTCTTATGACAAATTCCTATGATAGGTTGGACAAGTGTTGGAAGGAATCTTTGCATGAGCAATATAGGTGCCCAAGTTTGACCTATGAAAGCTTGCGAGAGAATCTAAGAGATATATTCTACTTACAGTTGTAAGAGTTGTCATTTATGACAAATCATATGACATTGTAAGGCATTTTTCATACCTATTAGGGGAAAATTTGGGGTGCCCAAGTATGGAGGCATGTAAGGGGGGTTAGGAATCTTGTGACAAGGGTAACAAGGGTCAAATATGTGTTTTGAAAATGTGCCACATGGATTTGGATGCTCATATCTTGTAGCTTGTTCTAGAAGCTACCTTCATGCTTGTATTCTCTATATATTGGATGTCTTGGAGTGGGTTTTGTATGTTGAATATTGTAGGTATCGAAGTGCTATCGGATTTCCCCGAGAAGAGTAAGATGTAGTCTCCATGTTAAGGCTGTGAGCTTGCAAGTGTATTGTAACTATATTGTTGCAAATTAATACATTAGTTTGATACTTTAGAGTGGGATTTTTTACCCAAAAGGGTTTTCCCCATGTATATCATGTTTTATTCTCTTTTTTTTTATATTTCTTCTATTCTTTGTGTTTCTTATTCTTGAAATGTTAATTTACATGCTATTATGCTGGTAAAATTTTATTAGATCTAAAACTACAACAACTTTCCTCTAAGGGTTAATGCATGGGAAATTAAACTATGTCTATTTTTGCTTTAAGGCATAGTAGTATGTGCTTGTATCAAGATGATTGAAATTTGATTTGTTTAAAGAAACATAAGATATTGAAGGTGCATACTAGTTCTTGGAAGGTTTTTTAAGTTCATCTTTTCCCTTTCATTTGGTATCAGAGCTTAATTCCATATTTGCATGTACTTGCATGGACTTGCATGTCACTTGCATGTGCTCGCATGGTGATGAATGTGGTGTTTTAGGTTCTAGGAATTTCTTCTGTTGTGATTTCTTAGCTTGGAAAGCTTGATAAAATTTGTTTTGAAGGAATTGGGTGATTATTAATTCCTTTATGAGTGGAAGTTTTGTAGTTGATCTTGTTTTCTAGAAACAATAGGAATTATGAAGGATGGAGAAGATAGATTTCTATGGAGTTGATCATGTGGTTATATTTGATCTGTTATTGGTTTAGAGCTCTTGTTTGATAGCTGAATAACCTTGAATGCATGTAAGGCTATGGAGTTGATCATTGGATGATCTAGAAGCTTTTAGAATAGCCTAATTCTCTCTCAGATGCATGTACATGGTGGTGGAGTTGGCTTGAAAATGGGCCTAGAATTTCCTTAGCCTCTATGTTCCTAATGGATGTTTGTACTTGCATGGCTCAGATTCATGTTCTTTGGATTTGAGGGTTTTATGGATTTTTCGTTAAAAATATATGGTTATGCATATTAATTATATTCCATTGTTCTACTTTAACTATTATGGTTTTTCTTTCTAACTTATGGGTCTTCCAGATGTTAAGTGGGTATGGATTTGAATGTGTGTTACAAAACATGGTGGGTTTGCATGTTTTACATGGTTAATCAAAACTAGCAATTTTGTAGATTTGTAGATGAAATATTTTTCCATATTATGTTTCCCTTGGGGTATTTCTGGATGTAAGATAGCTACAAGTTTGTGCATATGCTTCATGCATGTTTTGAAGAGGTTTGCAACTTTCTCATTGAGGAAATGTTGGTATATGTTTACCATTGGCGATTTGTGGGTTGTGAAGTTGGTATAATTTATATTTTATAAGCTTCTAGACAACCTATTTCCTCTAAAGGTTTTATAGTTTTCCTATTTTCCAAAAGCTATGGGTTTGTGTAGATCTAGAGTATTCATTTGTTCAGATGAAATATGTGTGATCTATTATTCTAGATGTACAAGTGATTTTAGATTTAAACATGGAGATGTTTTTATAGGTTTTGCATGTTAATAAAAAATATGTAGTTTGTAGATCTGTGGAAAATATTGTGTTCAAACTCTTAGAGTTTTTTGGATGAAAACAGTTGTAGATTTGCAGGAATGCATGATTAGTTCCTTGACTATGGTACTCAGTTGTCAATTTGTTTGGAAAATCGGGTTTGTTGGTGATCTGGTGTTTGAGTCTTGAAATCTACATGTTATCTTCTTTGATATCTCAAGTTTGTACATTACTAATTTGATGATGAGTTTTCGTGCTTTAGTGTATGGGATCTATGTGTTATGCAGTTTATGGATTAGCTACCCATTGGCTACATTGGGATGAATCAAATGTGGACTGTCTATATCCATGAGATTGATTTAGTGTTGATGCAGATTTCATTAGTTGGCCTTGTCTATGGTCATTTGTGCATTGGTATTTTTTTTTGAGATGAGAGAATGGATAGTCAGTTTTGGGACTTGTAGCATGTTATTTATCTTCTTGGCTTGGAGATTTTGGTTCTACTTATTATGTGGTGTTGGTGATATTGCATTTTATTACATGTTAGAGCCATGAAGAATATTCATTAAAGAGATGGTTTTCATGATGCTTGGAGAGCTCGATATCATTTTTCATTGGGAGTTTTGGTAGTGATTGTGGATTCATCACTTGGTGATGGATGATCTTCTTTAATGTTGCAGATGTTACTAGGAGGAGCTCTTAGATCCTGTTGCTGTAGAAGGTTCTTTCACATTTGCATGGACATTATTTGCAGATGGTTATTTTTTTCATGTGAATGGATATGTTGACATCTTGGTTTTCTATGCATGAATTATTTATTCTTTGGTTGAGGTGTCATGATTTGTATTCTGATATGTGATCCTTGTTTTGATAAGATGGCTATGTTATTATGTCATGGTTTACTCTTAATTCTAGAATAGAGTTTTGGAATTATACATGTCTTTGTTATGTTCTTTGGATCATATTATATTCTTTGAGGAAGTGTGAGATCATGATGTTATGTTTATGTTCCTATTTCATGATTGGAGCTTTGACATTGATCTTGTATGGTTCTCTTAGTATTGGGTACATTGATCATTTTCTTGATTACTTCATTATGATGCTTTGTTGCATTTGGAGTCTAGCATGGATTTATTGGTTACATGTACTGATGGATACCTGGAGACATAGGTGAGGCTAGAGTTCTCTTGTGGTTAGAGACATTTGTTGAGATGGTTATTCTTGATGAGATTTTAGTAGGAAGTCTGGGAAACCTACACCTTGGTTGGACGTGAGTTCAACATGGACCTATGAGGAGAGTGTTCTTGGATGAGTCATAATAACTTGGATATCTTGGAGGAGCATTCTCATTCCCCACTCTCAGTCCTCTCAACAATTTACTTGAGAAGAATTTCCCATTGTTTCTTTCAAGTTATTATGTTATGCTTTGTCTTTTGATGTATATGGTTCTTGAGCTATGGATATGTGGTTTTGGAGGGTTCATTTGAGGAGTGTTGGCATGTTTATCTGCTTATGCATTGTAATTACATTCATTGATATTGATTGTGAAACATTTTTCTTTTCCTTAGTCTTTCAATCTTTCACTTCTTTTGTTTTTGGCTTCAAAGATGTCTAATTTTATGCAAGACTAGTTGGAAAGATGAGAAATGTGCCATGTGGTGGATGCATGACTTTATCTTTATCATTTTCCTTTTGGAGGAGGGCCTGACACACAAGTAGCTTGGTAGAAATTTTCTCCAAAACATTTTTTGAAAAGCATAAGATCTTCGCCCACATTAGGTGTCATTTCTTCACTATAGGAGGACTGCACCTCTTATGAGATGACATCTTTTAGGAGTCTGTTAGAGCTTGCTGGTCTTTCTTTTCTTAGTTTTTGGGATGTAAGCTTTTAGTCGGTTCCTAGGAGTGATGTGATTGGTCAACACAGTCTATTTTCCAAATTTTTTATGGGATTTGATCGTTTATGGGCCTCTATCTTTGCTAAATATCTAAAGGGTATTAATGCAGTAGTTGGGAATTAATGAACAAAGATTGTTGCAACCTAACCAAGGATCTACAATTAGATTGCAAGCTATCAAGTATCAACATCTAGCAGCAATTAATTTTGTGCTCAGGTGGTGTTTTCTTCTTTTGATGGCTATATAAGGAGGGCAAGGATACAATGAGGGATTGGATTCCAAGTTATAGTTTCTTTGTTAAGAAAAGTTTCTTTAGTTTTCTTAGGTTTTAGAATCATTTTTAGAAGAAAATTTGTAGGACTATTTTTCTTTGGCATGTTATATCTATTAAGACTTAAACTATTATAAGATTGGAATTTGACCTCTATTTCAAAATTCATTTGATATTTAAAAGCAAAAACTATTGAGGATAAATTGTTGAGACTATGCATGTATGGGATTTTTCAAGCTTTCTTTCTTTATATTATTTTTTTGAATGAAACACTATGTCTTGCAAGCTAAATCTGGATAGTTTAAGTAGATTATTTCCATATTGTATGCATGTATGGTACAGTAGTAGCTTAAGAAAACTAGGCTGGACTATGTCATTGGACTTCTCTTTTTTTCTGAAAATTGTTGTTTTATCGTGCTATGTTGTATTAGGAGCAAGAGTTCATGTGATTTATAAGACATTGTTTTGTTACTCATAAGAAATATTTATGTTTGATCAGGTCCCTTATTGAACACTACCTGCGAAAAGATTTGAAAGTATACATTGTGCTTGATGTTATCCTTTTTTGTTCATTCTCTTTCCAACAATGAAGGGTTGTGGCATTTTGTGCCTATTTATATCACTCATAGGAATGATTTTGGTTTCAAATGTTGTAAAATATTTGGCACATCGTGTTGTATGTTTTATATTTAAAATTCCCTTTCCCCTTATCTCCAAACCCTAAAAGAAGAGCCAGATTTCTATAAAAAATCCTAGAGGTATTCAATGAGATGCAATTTGTCCCCCACTTGCTAAATTTTCCATAAGACTGTTAGAGAGGAGCAAGCTTTGATGATCAATGGTTCTATTTCTAGCGCGCCCGATGGGACAAGAAGTTTTATAAATGCTTGATTGGAAGTCAAAAATATTTCTTGAATCAGGCTAAGGAAGGAAACTAGAAGTTTCTTTCCCAGAGTCCAAACAAGAGCATCTTTGAGAGGTCACTTCTAATACTCTCAATTACCTACCTCAGCCCCTAGGAGGAGAAGACTTATAGGCTTTGTATAACCTATAAGGAGAAATAGAGTGAGAAGTAAGAGCCCAGTATCTAGAGCTTTATCTACTCCACCTAGAGGCTTAAATTCCCAAATTAGAATACATGTATACTTGATTCATAAGAATCTTTTCTTTATGGTTCATGTACCTCCCCTTTCTCCTAGAAATTTTGTAACATGGGATAGTGGTACTTCGCTACAACCACGCACACCCCCAGAAGTATGGCCTACCATAGCCTATAATGTCCTTAAGGCTATCCCAAAATTCTTTGAAGAAGACTTCAAAATCCCTTCCAAACTGTAATGCCCTGTCTTGTAACCTAAGGAATGTTGCAATAGTCTACGAAAGTGAAATAATTTTTTTTTTAGAGTGTTAAGGTTAACTTAATTGGTTGCATACATTCACTAAATTACGCGATGTTAAACTACTTGAGATTCCATAGATGACTTTAGTATTTAGAATTGCATGTATTTATTAACATAAACTTAAAAGTAATCATTGCACAACAATTGAATTTCCATTCATGAAAGTATAAAGTACAAATATGATTCTTACATTGCATTTGAAATAATATTACAATACTCATTCATTTGATGAGGTAGATCAATAATAGTTACAGTTACATTTTACAAATGTTCACCTCATAAACAATTGAGGGATGTTTCAAATACAAGATTTTCAATAATGTAATAAAGTACACATATATCCAAGTATGATCTCTCCATCCATGAAGCTCTCATTGCCATGTTCATAAACTAGGGACCCAACGGAGTAAGGTGCACATTCCACCCAACCATGTGGTACCCATAGGTCCACCCCCTGTGCTAGGAGATAGTAATATGGTTACCTAGACATAACCTATTCACCCTAGACACAAGTATATAACTGACTGATGGTTACATTGCTTCGAGAATTAAGACAATCAAATGTGCTAAGTACACAAGGTAAACTGTTATTTTAGGTGGAGTGTCATCACAACGTTGCAAAGGTTACCCTGGTGTTTCTTCCTAGGTTTCGACCCCCAACTTGGGTTACCCTAGTAACCTCTTACGAAACCCGGCCCCATTTGCAAACTATTGCAGAATCGAATATCTTTTAAAGTAACAAGATATTGATTTTCCATTCCAGGCCTTCTCATCTTATACTCAAGACTTAACTAGCTCTATAGTTTATAAGCGAGGCATAATAATCTTATTAAAATTTTTAATCTAACTACTGTGTTGTTTAGTTTTCATTGACTTACTAACTCTTTGTAAGTTATCTTGACACCACTATGTGTGTCGGCCCTCACACAGAGCCACTCCCCTAAAGATAACAAAGGAATTCTAAGTTTTCCTGACTAAGGTAAACAAGATGCACAAAAATACATGTAATTCTACCACTTTTTATAACGAACATCAATGTCTATGTTGATAAAATCAGATGTCTAAACACTATGCAAAACCATGTACAAAACCTTAGTTGACATAAGAATTCTACTTAATCAATCACAACTCCCATGTTACACAACTTGTCTGGAAGACTTGTACATCTAAGACATTCCCAATTTACCCAATAAAGAAACATGATTTAAAGCAAATTGAAAAATAAAGAGTCTACATTAGGATCTACTAAATCCAATCAATGAAAATATGATGTACAAAACTAATCATCTAGAGTTTAATTTATCTTCCATTCAATACGAAAATCAAATCTATACTTAGCTCAATAACATATCCACACATTAAAATGTGATCTTTATAAACTCAAGACTATTAATTTAATTTTTTTAAAAATAACTTATCATAATAAATTAATTATGAAATATCTCATTAAAACATGATAACACTTCCAAATTTTCTTAACATTAAATAAATATATAATTATATATATTATATATATTTTATATATAATATAATATATATTATTAATATACATTATATATAGCATATATATATATAAAATATAAAATATATAATTATTAATGCCAATAATTACAAATTAAAATAACAAATTAAAAATCCGCAGGAAGTTTTAAACTAAATGTTAGGGCTTTAAGCCCTATCCTTACACAACCCACACCATGGGTAGGGTTGCCTTCACAGGCTGGTCCACAGGGCTCGATCGCAGTGGCTGAGCCGAGTGCTACCTGCGAGGGCGGTGCTGGGCTTGGCCCTCGCTGCCGTCCCCCTGTGAGGTTGGCCGCGGGAGCCCCACCTGAGTGCTTCAACTCTCACATTTCAATATATATTTTCCAAAATAAATTTATATAATTAAAATAACAGATGGCGATTTGATAAATTCTGTTTATTTAAAATGTAATTCCAAATCCGCCTATACAGAATTTTCAAAAAGAATTTCTCACAATCCAATTTAAATATGATTATATATGTATATATATATACAAATTCACAGGGTTTTCCTATGAAGAAATAAAGAAAATTCTATAGGGTTTTCTTAAGGGGGAAATTGTAAAATTTCAACTGGGTTTTACTGGAACATACGCACAAGAATTTCCAATCAAATACTAATTTACCCCAGAGGTTTCAAATTCATTTTCCCATTTAAATGATTTCCCTTCACTAAATTTAACTCAAATATTTTCTACAGAGAAAGAAGTTTTCAGAAACCAACAAATCCTTACAAAAAAGGAATATAGTAAACAATTTTTTTCTTGAGAAGTATAGGGATTTTAATTAAATGAAATTTCTTTTCACATACATTCTTTTCAAAAACAAACAAATTAAAAACACAAGGGAAATACCTATTTTCCTTAGCTTCAAAAATTTGTCTGGTGAAGAATAGCTTTGCCTGTAGCTTCCAAAGCCTTTCCCTGAACACAAATTCCCAAATATGGAAAAATCTCAACCAGAGAACTTCCAAGAAATATACAACAATACAAAAGGAAATCACAAATTCTTTGAAAACAATTTTAACAGCACCCTATTCTTTCAATTTCTGTGAAGAAAAGGTAATCCTCTATTTTTCCCAAAGTCCCAGATAACCTCTGAGAAAATCCTCCACCCAAAAAGGCAATTAATTCAATTGGCACACATGTCGAGAAGAAACAAATATCTTTCAACAACCTCATGAAAATCATTCATTTCTTCCTTATCAAAATTTAAATGCCTTTTTAAAAGAATTTAAAATTTCAATTTTCAAAATACAAATTTTCCCACATAACAATTAATTTAAAATTAAATCTATTCACACAATTAAAACAATTTTAATTTAATTAATTAATTAATTTAATTAAATAAATTTAATCAAATTATTTAAACTAAACAAATTAATTAATTACCAAATAAAATGTAAACCTTATTTTCAACATTTAAAATTAATTTAAAACAACAGTAAATTAAAGTATAATAAACTATCATAAAATTGAATTTTTTTTCCTTTCAAGCAATTGATCCAATTAGGGACAAACAAGACCACCAAAGACTCCAAACTAAAATTGACAATATACTGTGACTGGGTTAAAGACTAGACTAGGATAAACCATGTTACTACCTCCCAATCAACATTTCCGTTGAGTCTTGACACGCTCAGACCTGAGTAACCAGGTGGAGTCGGTGTCATGTACCTGCAATCCTGCAACCAAACAAATAACATGCATATATATATAATCCATTGTAAAAACACACCATGCGGAGAAAATCACAGACATCATAGGGCACTCGCAAACGAGTGATGCAACTCCGTTCTCCACACCAATACATGTCACATCAATCTGAAAAATTAAATAACAATTAGTCCATCATAAACATATATATAGCAATGACATCTGAAGGAAATATCTACGCTATCACAATACAATGTATCATCATATCACAAAGTGAATCCACTGTCGCTCAAAATCAGAGATCAAAATATCCAAACCAAAGTACCAAAGTCTAATAGTGTGAAAACATGCAAACATAAAACATAAGCATAAATGAAGGGGTACTACATGCTCCCCCTAGGATCAGGCTTGTTCTTGAAAGCCTGCGAATAGATAGGGATAAAGTTCCCTCATGCGTGCCACATCCTCCCAAGTAGCAGAAGCCTCATGGCTAGGATCCCATTGGACCCTCACCTGATCAACATCTCGACCCTTGAGATTGAGCGTCCATTGCTGTAGAATGGCCATGGGCTCCAAAGCCAGTTGCCCATCCTCTACTTGTAACACATTCCAATCAAGTACATGAGAAATGTTGGGATGATATGGTCTAAGAACTGATACATGGAAAACATCATGAATACATGACAAACTAGGTGGTAAGGCTAGTCGATACACCACAGGACCAATCCTCTCTAGGATCTCAAATGGCCCAACAAAGTGAGGTGCAAGCTTAGATCCTTTCTCATTACAGATTGTACTCTTTCGCAGTCACACTCGAAGAAACACTCTATCACCAACTGCAAATTGTCGGTCTATTCTATGTGCATCGACATACTTCTTTTTCCTATCCTGTGCTACTATCAAATGTTCTCTAATACGGTCCACCTATTGCTCCATGTCTCAAAGCATCTTGGGACCAAGGAACACTCTATCCTCAAGTCGATCCCAACTCAATGGCGTTCAACAAGGATGTCTGTATAATGCCTGAAATGGTGGCATACCTATAGAACTCTAATAACCATTATTGTAAGAAAATTCTACTAAGTACAAATAATCCTCCCAACGTGATTGTTGGTCCATTATGTACATTCTAAGCATATCCTCTAATATTTGATTAACTCTCTCCATTTTTCCATTGGTTTGAGGATGATACGCTGAACTAAAGTTCAACTATATACCTAGAGCATGCTGTAATGAAGTACATAGGGCTGATGTAAATACCGGATCTCTATCAGAAATAATCCTATGAGGAATCCTATGCAATCTAACTATGTCCTCCATGAATATCCTAGCTACAGATGAAGAATTGTAAGATGATCGTACTGGTGAAAAATGAGCTACCTTAGTCAATTGGTCAATAGTTACCATAATGGCATCATGTCGACATGACGACGTAGGTAACCCTACAATAAAGTCAATAGATATAATATCCCATTTCCATTCAGGAATGAGATGTGGCTGCAATAATCCAGTAGGATGTTGATGCTCAGCTTTGACTCGCTGGCATTCAAGACATCTTGATACATAGTCAAAAATATCACGTTTCATACTAGGCCAAAAATACAATTGTCGAAGATCTGCATGCATTTTCTTAACACCTGGATGAGCTGAGTATGGAGCTCAATGTGCTTCAGTCATAATTAATGTATGAAGACCCTCAAAATGTGGTACATAGATATGACCTAAATGTCATAATATACCATCTGGTTGAAGGACATACCCTACAAATTGACCTTCTAAAGGTCTACCAGATTCAATCTCCGACTTCACTTCTTGATAAAATCTATCAATAGGAAGTGTTGCTAATATTTGACCTCTCAAATCTATTTCAAGAGTAGTAGCAGAGATCTCATGTCGATGACGACTAAGAGTGTCAACCACTACTTTCTCTTTTCCTTGAACATATTTCACTTCAAAATCGTATTCACACAAGAACTCCATCCAGTATCTTTGTCTAGCATTCAAGTTAGGTTGAGTAAAAATGTATTGTAGACTACGGTGATCAATATGAAGTTCGAAACGGTGACCCAATAAGAAATGCCTCCATCAAACTAATGCATGCACAACTGCAACAATTTCTAAATCATGAGTGGGATAGTTTAATTCGTGATCCTTGAGTTTGCGAGACTCATAAGCAATCACAAGCCCATCTTGCATCCAAACTGCTCCCAAACCCTCTAAGGATGCATAAGTGCAAACTACAAAATCCTTAGTAGGATCAAGAACAATCAGTATAGGCACATTAGTCAACTTTTCTTTAAGTGTGTAAAAAGCCAACTCACACTGCTTTGTGCAAACAAACTTCTTCCCTTTTCTTTGAAGAGAAGTAATAGGATGACCAATTCTAGAAAATCCCTCAACAAACTGCCTATAATAACCAGCTAGACCCATAAAGCTATGAACTTCACCTACATTAGTAGGCACGGGCCAATCTACAATAGCTTGAATCTTTGAAGGATCCACATCATTACCTTTTCTAGATATCACATGTCCAAGGTATTTTACCTCAATTTGAAAGAAGTCACACTTCTTCAGGTTCACATACAATTGATTTTCCCTTAAACATTGCAATACCTGTCTCAAGTGCTCTTCATGTTCCTTCATGTTTCTTGAATATATTAGAATATCATCAAGAAATACAAGGACAAAGTGATCAAGGTATGTACGAAAAACACCATTCATTAAACTCATAAATACTGATGGAGCATTCGTTAATCCAAACGATACTACTGTGAATTCGTAGTGCCCATAATGAGTTCGAAATGTAGTTTTATGAATGTCTGCTTCAGCAATTCGCAATTGATGGTAACCAAATTTCAAATCAATTTTAGAGAACACATTAACTCCCTTGATTTGATCGAAAAGATCATGGATTCTAGGCAAAGGATAACTGATGAGGGCACAACCCGAGACACAGGAAAATAACCCACAAAAGATAGAATAATTTTATTATTCAGAAAATGGAGCTTCTTACATGCAGAGGATCTCAAATCCCCAAGTTCTACAACACATGCAAGCTATAGAAAGATACAGAATAACCCTTTCGCAATATGCGAGCTTGTCCCAAAAATGTTACCCAAAAATGCTAGAAACCCACCCATAAATAGAGCTCCTCTTTAGTTTGGAGCCAAAACAACATTAAAATTTGAGTTTAGGCTATTTGGCGCCAAAAATTACAACTTGAAGTTCAAATTTCAAAAGAACATTTGCAATTGTATCTTCTAGAAAGTGCGCCAACTTCCTGGGGCCATAACTTTTCATCTGGGGCTTCGATTTGTGAACCGTTTGATCCGTTGGAAAGGTCTCAAAGTCAAGGACACCTTTGATATCTGCTATGCCAATTTTAGAAAGTTTTGGGGCCATTCTCGAAGCTCTAAGTGCCTCAAATCCAACTCAGAAGATTTTCAGGTGCAAATCTGGGAGACTAAAATTGCAATATCTTTCAACCCAGGAATAGAAAATAAAAATCATAAATTGGGAATTTTATTATGATGAAAAGGGTATGCAAAAATGTAAAAACATCTAAAAAAGGATAAACTTGAAATTTAACTATTTTTTTGGGTGATGCAAGATTGCCCTTACACCACTGGATGCTCTTACATCAAACACCCAGGGTAATTTGAGAAGTGACCCCGTCACGTCTTAGATCAAATGGTCAACCTCTACCTTAGACAACCAGGATGAATCTTCAACAGGCCTTCCTTTCCATTTTACCATATATTCTTCATACTGCCTGTTCCTGGTACTCCTTCCCACACGACTATCCAGGATTTCTTCAATCTCCTCCTTTTCTGAAGTAGGTGCTAGAATCCCACACTGTTCCATCATTAGTACTTCCTCTGCACCACCTTCATGATACTCTATCAAATATGAAATCTTGAACACAGGGGAAATGTTGAATCCATCTGACAACTCTACCTCATATGCATTCCTTGAATCATGCCTCTTCAAAATTTTACAGAGACCAAACTTCTTCATTTTCAATTTGTTATATATTCCCACTAGAAACCTTTCTTTCCTCAAGTGGAACATCACTTCATCACCAATCTAAAACTCCTTATACCTCATCTTCTGATCTACCTTAGCCTTATACTACACATTCATCTTGTTAATATGTTCTCTTACCTTCTCATGTATATCCTTGATGTTCCCGCAAATCTCAGCCTTCAACATTCTATTTTCTTCTCTTGCTCCATTTTCCTCACTCGAGGTGTTCTAGGGCTACCTCCATACACAATCTAGAATGGTGATTCACGAAGTAATTCTATTGACAAAATTACAAGAAAAATTTGCCTCGTAAGATCAAGTCCCATCCCTTGGGTTTATCTCCTCCTACCAA